>KN838577.1:73628-98281 GCA_000827195.1 Laccaria amethystina LaAM-08-1 | reverse complement strand
AATGGTCTAAACCTTTGGGGCTACAACCCTATCAGTCCAGAATTTTTATTTAAGACCCTTAAACCTGTTAAAGTGCCTAATATTAAGGTATATCTCACCAAGAAAGATAGAAATAAAAATTCTGCTCTGATAGGTTGATTTAAAATCAAATTCTAAGCAAAATGTGTCTGCTAACCATACTCATAGCTGTTGTGGTTGAGAAGATATGTCCTATATACTCTAGAGGGCCATTTTTGGCAGGGAGAACAGGCTGATTCCGCATTTTTGGTGCAATAAATACAATTATTACATAGAAATTTCTCTCAGCGGATGCATTCACTTAATATCATTAAATTCCTCACAAAAAAACTTTTGAAATGGTGATGTTGAAAGCACAAACCCGATGTCTCAAGAAATTGGCTATGTGACGCTGTCACATGGCATGTCACTGGTCATCACACTTACCAAGGATTGGTCATCCCCATTGTATGTTGTACACACAGTAAATTGCAATATTTGATTAAAAAATAGAATGCTTGTGATTTTTCTCAGTGCTGGCAAGCAAGGGTTCTGTCGACGACAGAGTCGTGGACATTTTCCTAGTATAGTATCTTACTTGATATTTAGTGAAGGTTGCCGTGCTTCTGCTGTTCGAGTACACGTGACCATGGAAGTCGGATCAATAGGGCATCTCGGTCCCTCGGATCACTTGGTTGACATTGACATATGTACATATACAAAGGGCGTCCAACTTGCGTCCTCACTCAACAACGAATCACTTTCCATCGGCTTGTCGATTCTTGATTCGTAGGACATATGAGGTTCCCCATATTGTAAGCGAAAAAGCATCTAGATTGCCTTCTTGATATACTGAGTTTCAGCGTCCCAGTCCATGCAGGAGCACAACAATAATGTTGGCGGTTCTCTCATTCACGGAAACCATCGTGTGCTGCGCTGCAGAGGCGTCGCATTCCGTCCTCTCCGACCTCGAGCTTAACGAAGTGGCGCTCATTCAACCACTTGTAACCGAGTGCTTTCATCCTCCTCGCGACCAGTGCACGTTTTACGCAGACTGCCTCGAGGCAAAGTACCACTGTGGTCCGTTCGGCTACCCAATGGGTTACGGAACCAAATTCTGCAATAAATTCAGCTTTTCTCGAGACAAGTTCACGAAGGCAGGGCAGAAATGGATGTTGGACACGATGCAATGCTTGCAGAATGCATTGGTGTCTGAGGCTACAGGGGCCGTTAATATGACATGTCAGAAACTTGAAGAGAAGGCATTTGCGTCGCACCCGAGGTGTTATCTGTCCAGCGGGTTGTGTGAGCTTCCCATGTTGGACTGGTTGGAGATCGTGAAGGTTGTTCAGTTGGAAACGCTTTTTCAGAATTGGGATGCGTTCAAGGGGACTGTGGAAGCAGCTGAGGGGTGTCTCGAGTTCTACGCGGTCTTATTGCATATCGGAGGAGTCTAAGTTGTTACATCCTGGCTCTTGGCTAACAGATCCTCTGTTGCATATCACATATATACATTTTGCTGTTAGGTGTTCAAGCAAGTTATCTCAGTTGTTGACCATTATCTAGGCCGGTGGTCTTGCGGTGGTCTTCGATATATCAAGTTTCTACCTTCCAGAGCTACCAAGCATATGCGCGCATTTATGTTGTGCACGTCTTCAAGAAAAGGTTTCTCAAGATCAGATCCTTGTTGCATTCAGATATGTGCTTTCGCATCTTGGTTTGGCTAATCACAGATGTGAATTTACCTGTTTGTGTGTATCTACGCGATATTTACTTTGAACATTTGTCACGTGTCTGAAAATAATGATCACTTTTTCAAACTTTTAGACGGACTTGATGATATTCACAAGGCCAGAGGAACCTGACGATGACCAACGTGAGTAGAAACTTCTGTCTTCTTACTCTACTTAAAGCCACGGTCTGCGCATATCTCTATGGGAGATTCTTCTAACCCCTAACGTTAACCCTGATCTATGTTGGTCACCATAACGCTGTATGCCACTGTATGGCGCTTCGGCGCTAAAGATTCTTTCCTTCAACACAATCAACTCCCATGCCAAAAGGAAAGGGTTTTAAGGCAGCTCGAGGCCAAAAGCCTTCTCCCTCTACAGGCTCACAGGCGATACAGTGCCAGACTTTGGAGCAAGACGAGATTACCCGCTGCAATGAACCTGCTACCGATGGATACCCACTTCCCGAGCGCTGTAAAGAACATCAATCGCAATATCGAAAACTTTACACCAAGTACAAAGCAGCGGCAAAGATTGTCGACGATACGAAAAAGGGACGAGAGATACCGGCTAAAGGCCGGATCCAGGAGTACACTGACCTAGGTTCGACGCTCAAGAAGACACGGTGGATGCGCCAGTATCTTGAAGCTATTCGAGTCGAAAGGATGGGCCGGGAGATTCATGGAAAGAGATTCTTTTTAAAAAGTGAGTGATAATCACTTTAGTAGGCTCAAGCAACTGAATCCCGAGCTCATAGTTGACGATGGGCATAAGATTCGGATGAAAGTGCTTGAGAAGCAAATGATCGAAGCAGTCGAAGCCCTCGACGCTCTTCAGGAGAGGGCCTTCACTCTGCGAGTTGCCGATGATCCTGCTAAGCAATGGATCAACGAATTCCAGAGCAGTGATGTACTGGGTGATGAAAATAGGGATCTCCTGTCCACAGCGAACATCATGAACCGCGCGCAGGCTTTCACAGGTCCCACTACGCGAGACGTTCAACCTGTCGTGGCGACGACGGCCGCGGAAAAAGAAGATGAAGGCGTTGGTACGCCAGAGTTGGACGCAACAGATTTGATCGAGATTGAACTACGACGGTAATCATAAGTTTTCCTCCAACAGACATCTTTACTGAGCTCCGCTACCTTTCATTTATAGCCAAAAAAAGCAGCTCCTCCATGCATTTGAACCTTTTACGGATCCAGAAGCTACAATTGCTTCTCTTAAATTCGATCATGATAATCCGGCGCTGCGGCGAATGTCAAGAATAGTGTACCATTCCGCACAGCAGTACGCTCGCCGGATAGTTTTTCACGAGCCGGTGCTATCTTTGAAAGCTCTTGACAAGGTTTCCTTCAAGGACCTCCTGTTAGACGAAGACTTTTCTCACGAGGATGCTGCGAGATTTGCGTTGGTGTTCATGAAGCGACTGGAAATTGGAATAGTATGGTGGAAAGATTCAGTTCTCGAAGCAATCGAGGTGGAGTCGCGAGCAGGAACCGCTGCCAACATGGGTAACCCATGTTCGTCACCTGTTTAAGACTTTTTACCCACTGGCACAACTGACTGGAATAAACTCCAGCAAATAGGTTCAAAATTTTGGGGGGCTGGATATTCAACCGCACGCACACGAAGACGATTTCGGATGAAGCGTGGTTTGTGAGAAATTGTATCAGCTTTCCTAAATCGCAAGGTTCTCACAAAACTTACTACTAGACCCTTATCAAATGTCTTGATCCCCCAGCCAACATTGAAAACCGCTTCGTGCGCCTTTGCAACAACTTCGACGACTTGATCGGATGTCTATCATTCGGTGCATTTGGACTTTATCCTCCTCCTGCTTTCTGTCAGGAAAGTCATTGTGTGGTCTTTCGCAACCACTTATCGCTCTCAGGTGTGATTGTGGCTGACATGGTGTCCTCACATTCGCCCCCATCTCCAATCCCCAGTTTCAGACATCGTTCAAAGCGGCCAGGATGTATAGTCTGGGGGCAGCTGGAGAGCAGGGCATACATGTTTGGTGCTGTTCGAAATGAACCCGACGCTTTCACCCGGGCTTTCTTCGGCGAACTGCGTGCTCGACCGGATCTCTTCCAGGTTGTGACAAGGTCAGACACAGATCCCGCAAGAGAGGTTGAAAGCTTTGGGGATTCTGCGGGAGTCTTACCGCAAATGCGCACCCGGTACTTCGATGCACCTCCCCCTAGTTCGCCTCACGCCGACCCCCCCTCCGGTCATGGACCATGGGATGTGCTCCGATCTGCCGTGGACGTACTATACGGTACAACGCCCATGGATGGTTACCTAACTAGCCTTAATCGGCCTAACAGCGCGGGATGGTTCTTCCATTTCAAGAAAATGCCTGTAAAGTATTTTGTTATCTTGGATACGTCACCTGTGCGGAAAGTGAATTTTCTTGCCCGCGAAGTGGCTTGGGCAGCGCTTCGAGCCCAAGGGTTAGCGAGGGGGGAATACGAACCTCGGAAATATGCGGAATCATCGGACATTCTCTTCCAGAAATGCGCAGAGCAGCGTCACGCGTGGATGCCAAAGGAACTCGGGGGCTGGTATGCAACGAAAATGGCAGACAAGTTGTAGCGAATATTTTCAAGTGGTGTTCAAAATCCGCAGGTCTTCCGAGGAAGAACCTCTGGGTCATGTTGGGGTCCTGGGTGATTCATATTCATCTGAGTCGAAATGGTGAGGAATTTCGAGAAGTCAACAAAAATACACAAATGTTTCCGGTGACTCCTTGTTACAAGTGTGGCGAGGATTATGTATGCTCCTATCTGCTCAAATTATTCCTTTTCTGAGGGAAAGATCTCAATTCCCGTATCCATACGACAACTTAACCTTCTACTTCCCTCCTCCGCCTGTCGTTTTCCTCTGCTATCTCTTTTGATACTTCATCCATCCTCCCCCTCTCACGTTCCCTCCCTTCTTCCCTCTTCCAAGCATCCGGCTCTCTAAGTTTGAACCCCAACTTCCTCTTCACCTGCCCAACGTACCCCACCTCACTTACCCCACGTGAAATCCAATCAAGCCTTCTTTCCTCCCGTGTCATCTTCGCAAGGACATGAGCCGGGGGCCCTTGGTTCTTCCGTTCAATGGTGCGTTTAATGACATCGCCTCGCTGCTCGCGTTTTCGTTCACGTGTTTTGTTGGCTATTTTTTCGGTGCGTGCGCAGACAGCCTGATAAAGCATTTCCTGGGGAAATGGTTTTTGGGCGCGTTCCAATTCGCGGGCGTACGATTCTTGGATTTCGGCGAGCCAGCCTTCGATAGGCGATACTACTCTCATCCTCAGATACCGATGATCGAAGTATGTACAGAGAAATGAGCTCATCCCATTCCTTATAAGCCTTCCCACTGAAAACTGTCTCGAATTTGGTCGGGTTAGGCGATTCCGTTGTCAACCCCGCTTCAAAGTCTCTTTCTATTTGAAGGATGTTGATGTCTTCCAAGAGCTTGCGTTGTCTCTCCATCCGTTTTCCGCGGGCCTTTTTGCGGCTGACAATCATCCCTGTTACGTGAATTGGCTGGGGCTTGATTCGGGGGAGGGGGCCGTGGAAGAGTGTGGGCCGCATCAAACCCCCTGTTAAAATTGTGCGGTTGCGCAGTTTGTGCCGCCATACCTGAAATAGTGGTAGGTCAGATTTAGGAAAGGCGGCGGTTAACAATCCACCATATCCTCGTAAACAAGTGTTCTCATGTATTCTTTCTCTCTTCTCGCAGCAATGAGACGAGAATACCTTGTTAACACAGTTTGAAGGTGCATATCTCCTTCCTTCGCTTTCGTGAATATGTCAAGCCACTTTTCCGAAGTCAACTCAAACCCATGACAACCAAAGTACAGTTAAGCAAAACACACCTTATACCCTCTTGAAAGATACATTTTTGTCGAACCTGTCCCTGTAAGCCCCTTGTGCTTCCTGAACAACTTCCGTATACGGAACGTAACCTACGCCTTGGATGTCAAACTCAGCAACCCATGAGTGATGAAAGATTGGGGAATGTACATCTTCGCTCGGTGAATTCTTCAGCAGACCACGGTAGAGAGACCATAATGTAGGTATTCGATGTGCTGGGAGCTGAAAGAACGGTGTTCGAGATCGGACGCGGCGGAGAGGCGATACGAGTTGCGCGAGGTTGGCGCGAAATGGTAAGGATGTTGCTGGTGGTAGCAACTCAACAGTCATTGTCATTGGCTAACCGGCCCGGCGCTAATAATCATGTCACACTGTGACGGTTCGTGATTCCACATCACGTCACTAAACATGGTTCTATCAATTGGCCCTCCCTTGTTTTCGACCACTACGATCCCCAGAACATGGCCCTCGCTGACGATCCTATCGAACGCCTTTGTCAACGGCAAGAGACTATTGATCTAGCTAAGGACATATTTTGCCAGGCCAAAGTCAAGACGCGTGACGGGTCAGGCTACCAGCTTGGTTCGAGCACGACTGGCTTGCCTGCTGTCTGCTCGCTGGTCGCGTCTGAGAGGTACGAGACAACTCTATGTCTTTAATAGCGACCGGCTGCATTGAAATGTAGATTGAAGAACGGCGACGTCACGCCAGAAACTGCGCAAGTCGCGTCGTGCTTGAACAAGAGGGCGTTTTTGAAGGCACTTGGCATTGTCAAGGCAGCGTTGGGCGTGAAGAGGGCTGTTGTATCGTACTACGATCTCTTGGATCAGTATCGCGCAGAGACACATGGAACTTGGCTACCTCCATTTTTCGCTCATGCACAGAACGCGCTACATTTGATAGATTCGCGATATAAAGGAGACGATCCGGCGGTTAGATGCGGAATATTCTTTTGGGCGTGCCACACTCTCAAAGTAAGTCCTGAAAATGTCGTTGTATATGCCCAAGTAAGTTCTAACCTTGCATGTAGGTCAAACTCCCTAGCACAACGGCCTTCGCCAAGCACCATGAGCTTTCCCTGAAATTATTCACTTCTATCGTCTCCACCTTGAATGAGAAATGCTCCCAACTTCAAACGCGCATCCTTAAAGCTGGAAGCAATGCCATGTCTCCAATCAAACCAACAGCTTCTGCTTCTACTCCATCCAAGCGTACTTCTCCCCGAAAACTGCGGGAATTACCATCGAAGGACACTCCAAAACGAGCACCAGCCCAATCCCCCGTGGCTGGCTCTACACAGAAACCCCTCATTGAACTCGTCGAAGACTCTTCAGAGGATGAAGACGTTGACATGGTGGTTCCAGAAACTCCTTCGAAAAAGCGAAAATTGGAGCCTCTCCCGAGATCCATCCTTCGATCTTCTCCCGTCAAACCCCTCGTCTTCCCCTTAGCGTCCTCTTCGCGACTGATGCTCGACGAGTCGCCTACAAAATCACCCACCGCTGCATCCACCTTGAACGTACCTCCAAGATCTGAATCTACGAAAAAGCTGCGCGAGTTGCCTTCGAAAGATAGCCCAAAGAAACGTGTGGTGTTTGTTCCTCGGGAGCCAGAGATTGAGGAGGTGGTATCAACGGCACCAGCACCTCCATCAGCGGCAGAGAAATACGACAAAGAGGACGTGGAGCTGGCAGCTCCAGAAACCCCCAGGAAGAGGCGGAAATTGGAGGCTTCAATGCCCCTACCTGTCGCGACGCCCACCAGACCTGTCACTCGCAGCTCACCCGTCAAACCTTCTTTGCCTCCCTCCTCCCGCATTGATGCGTTGAGGGGGCAGGTGGCCTCAGAAGCTCCGCGTACCCCCACCAAGCCCAAACCCATGACGCCAACGCGCACATCTACCTCTACAGCCGCAGAAGTGGTAGCCACGCCCGTCAGGCGCGGTCGGCCCCCTAAGAACCCTCCGCCTGTCACTACTCCCATAGCTATGGAGGTAGACAAAGCCCTGGACGCACCTTCCAGTGAGGATGAAGAAGAGGAGCCGCGACCGCGCCGTTTCCGCCCTGTTTATCTGGAGTCAAATCAGTGGTATAGCCGCGACCGGAGGCTCACGAGGATATGGAAGGCGGCGGAGAAGTATAAGCGGGGCATGGTGGCGCTGTATGGGCACCCTCTTGATGAGCCGAGGGATGACGCGGACGGGATGGATGAGGATTGACCTTGAGTTATTCAAGTCCTCCGTTCGGTCGGTGTGGGTACGTAGAGATTTCAAAAGTGCATGCATCAGTAGAATTTACGGACTTTGATGTAGTCTGATCTTCTTAACCAGTGTAGACCAACAGTCAAGCTTCAAGTTGAGCAGGTTGTGGTTCGGTTCTTCACTGGGATATCGCGGATGTTGTGATCTTCTGGTACTATATATGGTCAGGATATGCGGAAATTTGACCTTTTGGTTGTAGCCTCAACATCATACCGTCCTAAAAATTTTATAAGCAGTCAGTATTCCATAAATTCCTTTACAATTGGTCATAGCCGAGAGGGCGTTTGATGACTTCAAAGTTGCGAAAGATACGATCGCATATTTGTTTCCTCAATCGGAGAAGGCGCCGCGCATTTTATTTAAAAATGGATGAGGGAATCGCGACCTTTGACCAAGTTCATATTGATTTTTTTCATTCAGCATTCAAATCTATCTTCAAATTCAATAGGGATGCTCACGGTAACGTTTTTCGGCTGTTTTTCAGCTGTTTTTCAGTTTGTTTTTCAGCTTGTTTTTACTGCCAACTCAAATATTTTTGCGGCAAAAACAGACGAAAAACGAAATGAAAAACAAATGAAAAACAGATGAAAAACGGCTACCGTGAACCTCCGCCCCCCGGAATTCTGGAAAAACAGATGAAAAAACAGTTTTTTGAGTAATGTGGCATGTCGGCAGCGGAATCAGCGTGTTTGTACTCCGCCCACCCATGTGTCTGTCCTCGGCATTAGTTGCCGGTGACATTTCGCCGCTGTTTAAGTCCTAGATAGTATAAATGGCCTGCCTAAGTTTATTTAAAGTAGTTTAAGTACAATTTACATCGAAAAACCCATGATTACTCCAAGGTACTCAGCCAACACAGAATTTCGGCCTTCCGGCACACCGAGGTTGTCGGCGGCAAGTTCCGCAAGGAAGGGAAGATGGGTTAGGCACCATCAGATGGAGGACACATTGCCGAAGAAAAACGGAACGAAAAACGGAGTGAAAAATGAACCGAAAAACGGGATTTCACGAAAAACAACCTCGAGAGCACTTTTTTGAGAAATCCCGTTTTTTGGTTCATTTTTGACCTCTTTTTGATGTTGTTTTTCAGGGAAAAACAAAACGAAAAACAAAACGAAAAACAGCTGAAAAACGCTACCGTGAACTACCCTAATACCTCATTCCATACAAAATCAATACATTTCACAGCTCTAAACGTCCACATATCGTCTAAATACCACAAGACCAAAATCAGGCAGAAACCAAAGTCCAGGACATATTCTCGGTGAGGGTCAGCCTAGGTCTCAGTTGAGGGTCATCTCAATGAGGGTCAGCCTAGGCGAAGGACGACACCGTAAGTCTCAAGTTAGGAAAGAGAAAGATGATTGACCTGAACGTGACCTGAGTCTGACTGCACTTGAGCGCTAGCGGCCGCACCCGATGAATCATCAAGCGTCCAAGCTTTAACTTGTTCCACTCAGGAACTTATTCAAAGCGCATTGAATCGATCCATGAGTCCACTGATCAGCACTGCTGCATATTCCGTGCTCGTTAAATCTGCAAAAAAAATGGCGGAGTGGTAACGAATCACGTACTTGATAAAGGACAGTTCGCAGAGAGACTAGAGACCACAGTGAGTGCTTGGCGCACTAAATTTGACAACGCTGTTTCCCTTTCGAGGGAGACTTGGCTCGCCCAACCTCTTTGAGCGCGTTGTGATCCCAAATTCCCGATCTCATCCATTACTAAATGGGCAGCAATAGCCCAAATCTCCTACATTTTCGTGAGTTTGATGAAACGGGTAGGACGGCGGTCTAACATGCTTACATGAATGATTGGTGTGAGGTGCAAGAGATCATGCGGCTCTACGGCTACGACAAGTTGCATTATATTCTTCGCAGAATCTAATTTCTTCGCCTTCGAATTGGCGCTCTGCTCAGCAAGAATACCCTGTAGCTTAATAATGCACATATGGATAATACTGTAACAGATAAGTAGCTGTCTCGCTTCCTCTGGGTCGGTTATTCCGGGAATTTGGGTTAGATTCGGGAGCGAGGCTTTGATGGTATCAAGTATTGCATCGAGAGACGAAAACTGCGCTGAGAAAGCAGAGAATTGAGAATATGGCGTCCCTGTAAATGTTGTTAGACCCATGTATTATTTTCGAAAGATGCTAACCAGGAGTCCATGCCCGCGCAAGCGATTCGACTCTATCCCACAAGCAGGAAGCCTTGGCGTGAATCGCGAGGCGCGAAGAGCCCGAATCCGAAGTAGGTTGACCACTGAAAAATTTAACAAGCGTTTTGTCTGTCCTGATATTCCCGGGGAATCGCCCCTGAAGCGAAAGTCAGTCTTCTTTTAAAAGCGAGGTGCCGTAAGTCATCAAACTGACCAATTCATAATCATCCATGTCGAGAGGCCATGGTGTATCGAGCGCAGCATCGGGTTTATCAGGTGGGAATGTCATATTCGGCGTTTCGCCAAGTGTGGAAGATAAGCTATGATCTAGGATGAACACACTCCAAAACCCCCGAATGCGTTCTCCTTCTTCAACGGAATTGGAGGGGGAATGCAGTGGACTCCGATACCCTTGTGCCGCATTTCTTGAACGAATTTTATGCAGACCAGCACCGAGTGTAAGAGAAACTGCAGCCGTAGTATGATATTTGGCCTCAGTCTGCCGATTATTCATGAAGGAGTAGTAAGCAAGGAGTACTTCGGCCTGAATTCCATGAATGATCTCGCTCGGGTGACTTCCAGAGGAACTAGTGGTGGCCTCTCGAGTAGCCTTGGTGAGGTAGTATTGCTCCTGAGATTGCAAGCTCGCATCCCCTAAAAAAAATAAGCCTAGGAGATAAGTCGAGTAGATGAGAGCAGGAGAGGGACGGGACGGGTGGCCAGCTGGTAGCGAGAGGAGCATCGATGCCCGAAATCGAGCAATGTGTAAGAAGAATCCAAAGCCAGAGCAGTATGTGAGGAACGCTTCTAGGCTAAAATGAAGTAAAATTCCATTCGCCTTGAAGAGACGGATTTTCACTCACAGTCGTTCAACAACGTCGGGTGGTGGCGAATTTGTCGCAGTTCTGCTCGAGTATGGATTGTGAAGAGTGATGGGTCTGCTCGATGACGCCACGGGATTCATTCGACGATTGATTCGCTCCTCGAGGTGACTGATCTGGTCTTCCAGAATTTCCGTCTGGGTGCGAGTGTTGTCCACCCCATATTCACAATCTTTGGATATGTAGAAGTTCTCACAAGGGCCGCACACAGGCCGCACCCCATCACATTTCTAAGTAATATTTCAGCGCTGTCGTCGGAAAAAAAATGATGAGGGTGACGTACGACTTTGCGCCTGCGGCAGGATATACAAGCACTCCCACGAGCTAGAGGACGAGAAGTCGATTGACCGCTTTGATTCATGATTTGCTGGAGTAGAAGGAAGAAGGTTATGGTCGATTAACTTGCCTTCAGTCAATTTATACCCCACAGCTAATGACAAATCCAATGGCGACTCACTCAATTCACGTAAACCAATTTTTTGCTGCGGGAATGTTATGTTTTTTTGACCGAACGGTAGCCATTTGAATTGCTGACTTCTGACGTATTGGTAAGAAGAAATCAACAGAAAGGATACGCGTAGGTGTGGCTGTGCATCCGGTTATGAAATGTAGTTACCCCATCCGGGTAGGTGAGGTGTTGCCGCTTGCGCCTGTAAGAGCCTGTGAGGGACATTAGAAATATAACCAGAAGTACGATGACTTCACTGTAGGATGCCAGAACTTTCTTGACCAATTACTTTGCCCGCAGGTCTTTCCGCAGCCAGCTTGTCGGGGAGTGAGTTGCTATCGCTTGACGCGTCACCCTCCTTGAATGAATACTAATAGTACAGACAAACATCAAAAACGAAGGTGCCTGTGTAAAACTTCAATTAGGCAGTGGTGGCGAGTCGCGTACTTACAATCCCCAAGACGGGCATCACAAAGGGCCCCGAGAGTAAACCCAGAGACGAGAGCTCGACATAGCAGACGTTCATTCCTAATGCTGCAGCTGCTCAAGGCCATGTGTAACCAAGGACCCTGGTCATCTCTGGTAAATTCGGATCGACGATTGACCGACGAGGGAGGAGAGCAAAGAATGTCATGTCATCAAGCGGAAGAGAGGCGCTTAGTATTTCCCAAATCGACGGCCATTCGAGGCATGTACTTAAGGGTTGTCAATGAAGTGACTCGTTTTGTCCAGGTGTCGCTGGCCCACGTGCTTCGGACGTTCCTCACTCCGACTCCCCGACAATCTCCGATTCCCCTCAGTAACGATCGCGACAGTTCACGGACACGGTCAAGACATGTTGCCGTGGTATGAGGATGGTGGGTTGGATGACGTGGATTCTCAACCAAGGTAATAAACCGCTGACCGAAGAAGCAAGTCCTCGATATGTCCTCTCAAGAGGGTTAGGCCGGGACTGTTCACAGTTCTGGGTCCACTCTGGTCGCGAGGGTACACGTCTCTTGTCTCTTTCCCTCTGATTTTGGTCCAGGCTGTCTCTATTCCTGCACTTTCTCCTTCGTTTCAGCTACCCGCCTTGCCGCTGCCTCTCCATCTCATTTTCTATTTCAGTCCCTGTGTATCTTTCTTTTTTCATTTTCCGCTCAACCAAAATTTCAGGTGAACATCACCACCTCGTCTCTTGAATTACGCTTGCTTGAACACACTCAAGTCATACGACTCCCTAATCAGGCTCGAAATCCCATCAACATTATGCGGCATGCCTGAGTCTTTTCCCCACCCATCCTTGTCACTGCCTTCTCTTTATCCCACCTCCTGCGAATACCGCTACGTTGTGGATGACTCAACATGGTCATCGAATGTGAGGATATTGATATTTCCTACAAAAAGGAATTAGGTACCTAAACTTGACTTACCCCACACATCTCTCGTCTCCGACCTCGAAACCCCTCCCTTCTCTCTTACCTCGGGCTTGAAATAGAGCTCTACCCTCGGCGAGGGAGCCTTTGTCAATCGTTGGCACAAAGGAACAATTTACACCCCAGAGCTGTTGTTTGCTTGCTTCCGTCTGGAGCCAAAACTGGTTGACATTCGTCCATGTAGAAGTCGACACAAAGTACTTAACCTGCCAAGCTTCCACCAATACCCAGCCCCCCTTGCAACTACCACTCATAGAGGCATTTTTACAGTTCCTCTCGGCTATGACTCCCACAAGTCTCCTCGTCTCTTCCAGGTCCTCTGGCACGTACGTAAATGCTCTTTTGCTTGTTCTTATGAAGTTCCCTACTCCTGCCGGCCTTCGTAACACCTGAGTGCGGCGACCTCTTGATTCGCACTGGCTCCTATACAGTACAACCATCGCTGGTTCCCTCGCCAACTTTCACCCCCTTTGGACGGATCTTCCGTTCTGAGGAAAAGTGTATGAATTATTTTATCTCGACGCATTTCGGGGCGGGGGATACTAGTAGTGGCTCTCCACTTTGAGAATGCGAACCATGAACCATGAATCACCTTCCACTGTCCGTTTTCCCTTGAACGCGGCGACTGAAGTATCCAACAAGTTCATATATTGGCGTCGAGAACCTGGTTCCTCTTTCTCTTCCGAAGTACTTTACCTCTCACTGATATACCGCCTCTCTGGAAATCCCAATATCCCTAGGTGTATTGCAAATGACTCCCCAAACTTGTGGGGCTTCGATGCGAAAGAGGTCCCCGTGTGGTCAGCATTCTTACCTTTGGCCATTCCAGAACTGCTCCTTCACAGGCGTTTTAAATTTTTCTGGTGTCTCCTTTTCGAAATTCTGACTTGACACCAACTCAAGCTTTTCCCCCTCACTCTAGGTGAAGGCGGCGCCTACTTATTGTTAGGGGGATCTTTCTAAAACTAGCATGCTTCGGTCGTTCTCTACTGTCCCATCTCAGCGCGTCGACGCGTTACCTTCTCAGAACTTATAGTGGTCCTTAACCCGTACGTCAGCCCCGTTGTTGTTTGGCAGACGGATTGAAATATCTGCTTCTTGTCCGCTTGAATTCTTTATCACTTCGTTCAATGAGATATAATTCTACCTAATCATCATCAGGGATTACTAGGGCGCATCCTGAGCACAACGCTTGATTCCCGTGCGTTCAGCATTTATTTCCCTTGAGCCTTCGTCAGTCAATTCTGGTTATCCAGATTGCGTAGTTGGAATTTAACCAGTGTCGACCTCCCCGTCAGATCCGAGAATTTGTTCGGATACCCTTAATTCAACCACGAAAAGTTACCTCAGAGCCCACAATAATTAACAGACTTTAGCGACAAAATGTATGTCTCGGTGCACGTATTGCGAAAAAAAGATCATAATGCTGCCTCCCGGCGAGGTGAGCTGTCGGATTTGACTTGGCTTTCCTCGTCTTTTTGTGTATTACTAGATACTTCGCTGCTTGGGCTTTCCTCGGATATGGATGACAGAGGCGCCGTAGTACTGTGCTGAGCGAAATTAAGGCTGAACGTTTGACTTGGTTCAACTAGCCGACACCGAGCACGTTTCCGGCCATTCAGAACGCTAAGGAGCACGTTGGCATACCTGCTTGGGTCAGCACCTCTTACAAGACATTCACAGCTCAGGGACAACTTACAAGCCCCCCAAAATGTACATTCTGGAAGATTAGACGTCAGTAACGTTCACATTAAGCTTATCGCTCGACTTACATGCCCAGTTGTTGGAGTGAACTTGGCGGAGATCTCAAATAAAAAATTAGTTGGACAAGAGTCGTAATCAGGGTGACGGCGGCGGTCTCCAAAGTTATGAGAATGAGACGGTCGATAAGACGCTTCGTTGACTTAAATGAGGATTCTAGTTTTGCCCGTACGAGCTAAAGAAAAAGAGAAGAATTGAACCAGTTTAAATTACACCAAGGAGAACGGGAGTACCAGAAATGTCATGGTTGCAACGATGATGGAATCACATATCAAGGTCCCCCATAACCAAAGCTTTTGAGGGGAAGGTTGAGCACTTTAAGCATTTAGGAGATACAGCAAAAGAGAACGTACTTCAGCTGAAAGGTTTAATGTATGCTGTCGGCTGGATAACGTTGCAGGTTGAGCGCACTATTATCAAATCTATGAATTTTCGCAAAAAAAAATCGCGGTGAAGTTATGAACACGTACAGCTACTCCACGGACAATCGCAGCCGATAATTGCATTAATGCCACCTAGAAAAAGTTCAACGCATGTAAAACAAACCAGGAAAGGCCGCTAACCAAACAGATTACGCTTGAGATAATTCGATAGATTTTGGACTGTCTTTTCAGGGTCCATATTCGCCTATAAGGATGTTGGAGGTTATGCATGAAAGTGAAGTTTTGTGAGGAATTACCAGGCAAAAAAAATCTGAACAATGCAGGATTCTATTAATGGCTCGGTCAGCGCGTTGAAGGATCGGTTGAGTGGAAAACTCGCCTATCCCAGTAAGTGGCACGGTAAGGAAAGGAAATACGGAAGTGCCATAGAAATTTGTTGGGTTTCCCCATGCAACTACCAAGCTTTGCCAAGCACCCGCAGTCACAGCCATCGACCGCACCTGGTCAACGGCGAGGCATACCCACACTAATATTTGGTACATGAAGGCTGGATCACAAAAATCGCGATGATGCGCACCCGCCACTTTGATGAATTTCAAGTCCCCATCCAAATGATTGGTGTAGAAGAAATCATCTGAAAATCCGCAAGACATGAGGTGTAGTTTTGAGAAGTAGGGTGGAGCAAACTCACAGCATTGCACTAATAATGACCCCGACAAAAACCAAGTGATGACAGTACCGACAAGCTGGACGCAACCGTAAGCTTCTGCGTTAAAAAATTCACTCCCAAGGACGAACGAGAGGTGCGGTACTGGTGTGTTCGATATGAACGCATGCATACGATTCCATCATGATCACTTACTTAGATACGGTTATCCCAGTATTCGTCGCGAGGGAGGCCATCTTTCTGGTGGCGGCGCTGGTCTTTAGACTGCGGGAAGTGGGGAGGCAGAAATTTACTTTGGTGGATGGAAATTTAAGCGATTTTGACTTCTGGGCCGAGACACTTGTGGTCATGAGGTCAAGCAAATTTCATCATCCACGATCGGCTTTCTCCGAGCAGCGACTCGATCAGCCTCGATCAGTCGATCAAGAACAGAGTGAACTACATAAACATAAACTGTGGCAATACAATACACGGGGTTGTATTTTGGGGCCAAAAATTTTGCACAGATCGGTTCACATGTTTACATACGAAAAGTTGACGCGTACGAGTGTGTACTTGCAAGGCGTGCCCAGGGGTGAACCAAGATTGAAAATCCAATATCGCTTACTTATAGTGGGCTTACTTGGATGACTTTCCGGATTAAGGTTTTTAACCCTACGTATCATATTTTGGTGGTGCATCAGAGATCGAATGTCAGTTTAGTCGTTTAATCTATTCAAGTTGTCATTCCACAGGCAAAAGGATTATATTTGTCGTTCCTTTTCCAACATTTTTCGCTGCTCTGCGGCTTATTACAATGTTTACGGTACCAGGCTATCATTTGTTATTTAATAAAAGGTGGTTTATATGGGAGGAGGGAGTTGGGAGGGTAGAGGAGTGCCGAGCGGCATCAATGATCAGGTAATGAGGAGCGACAAAAACGGCTTAGGACCGTTTATCCTCATTGATTCCGACGAGTTTATTATATCAAGGTTTATTGAGACTCAAGAGGGTAAGAAGAATATCTTTCGCTCTCATTTGGCCTCGGCAACATGGCAACAGAACCATGTCAAGAATAATCTATTCCCTGGAATAAAAACTCGCGGAAAGTCATTCACTGTGGGCATTTGAGTAATATTCATTTGTGATGCTAGTTGGAATTTGAGATAAAAGTACCTGGCCTCAAGTTGCTGGCCTGAACGCGAGACATTCAACTTTGTGGAAAATGCACAATTTATATATAATGTGGCTGGATATTCTCAACAACATGCACATAATTTTGGACAGGATGTATGGCCCTGGGCCCACCATATCATGATGCACCTTAAAGCAAAAATGGAATGTATTGCCAGTCATTCCCTTGAGTCATAATCGATTTGTTGAAGAAGACGTTCCCCTTGAGATGTATCGAAACAGGTGGACTTGTTTTTTAGAGTAGATAAGTGCCATCGGGACGCAGTCACCTTCAATGCAGGTGCAATTATACTTATGCAAGAACACAGAATCCAGAATCCAGAATTCGACGTACTGTGGTCCGTTCTTGAGGTGCCAGTGATTTCGTAAATCTGCCCCTTGCTATATATGTTCCTGGAACTGGGTGCGCGAGCTTTACCTGCAGTAGTTCTAGATCGACACATATTACAGGCTATGCGATGCTAAGGCACCCACAACCCCGCCAGTCCTGGAATACACTATGTTGGCTGTCGAGTCATACTGAGTAAATCCACAGTATCACCGAACCAACTGGCACCTAGTACTTACTATTTATCTTGCATGGGCTTGGCATGGGCTATAGTGGCAAGGTGCTTTCTGGTGCTTTCCTTTCTCACCGTTGGCATTTCCTTGGCATTTTGATCTTGGAATTGCAGTGCACTGAACGTAAGCTACTCAGGCACATCATGGGGCTGCAAGTCCCCTCCTCTCCGGGCCACACAAGGATTAGAAGAACCTCCTATTACAATGGTTAGTGAGGGGGAGAGCTCAACTCAAGGAGAGAGATGCAGTCATCGTGAACGTTGCAGATAGGTTGCGAATACGTTGGTTTGATATTTTTATTTCCAGGTGTTGACGCGTTGACGGACAGCATGTTTCTTTTTTACTATTTTAGCGAACCTGACCCTGGCGAGGTACCAGCGCCAAGGGTGGAATAATAGTGGAATGCAGAGTTGACGTCGCGGCCGCAACGCTACACTTTTTTTCACCACGCGACAACTTTCCTTAGTGAATCAACTCCGACAGGTAAATTCCCTCGCTACAGTTGACCGTCGACACACCGCTACAGCTTCAACTGAGTTTCAAATCCTTGATGGCCCCAGTACGTATGTCACTCGTTACTATATTTGGTCAATGGATCAGGATATGCGGATTTCACTTTTCGTGTCATTCCCTTGCTCCTGCTCTTTCGAAAAAATTCAGACATATTTATTTAGTATGTAAAAAACTATTTGCAGAGTTTTGATAGGATTCACGAAGTGTACATGATGTGAGATGCCAAAGAGTGAGATTTTTGAGAGGTGTATGAAGCTTTGGCCATTAGGAACACTTTCTGTGCTAGGTTTTCTTCAATAACCACTGTATAATACCAACAACAAGCACATCTTAAAAGTTTCAGGCAAGCACGACAAGTGGAAATCGTCAAAGTCGATTTTGAGGACGAAATGCGTGACAGTTGCCATTCTTTGGAGACTGCCACAATGACCAAAATCCCTCGGTGACATGATTGGTAAGTACGCGATGCGAGTTTCGATTTATGTAAAGTCCGCCAGGCCCTCGCGACAGAAGCGATACAAAATCCAACTTTCGCAGATTTTTTGTATCGTGGGATTTAGCGGACAAGTTGTCGCGACCCATTTTAGCGGCCGCGACGTCAACTCTGCATTCCACTAATGCCGGAACTTTTTACGAACCAAATGATGAAACCAGCAAGTTCACCAAGACTTTGTCGCCTCGATTTCTTTCTTCTTCAGCCCCCCGCCGCCTTTGCTCTTTCGTCTGACGATGCTTTATTCATGCGGCCGCCGCGCGCTGGAGTTGGCAATATGGGGCTTGTCGAGCATTGCCTTTGTGCAGAGTGTGATTACGCCCTTCATGTCACAGGTCTGTCATCGTATTTCAACAGAGGGAACGCCATGCTCACTCATCTCTCTAGTCTTTCTTTTTTGATTGGAACCCTCCTGGCCAAACATACCCAATCCCCGTTACCGGTCAGATTATCTCCCTACCAGCTTCTCGACGCTATATTTATACTGCTTGCTAGTTCAATGCAGGAACATCCACATCGTGTGGGGCCGGGGTACTGCAACGGGGTCCGTCCTCTTGTTCACATTTATTTTCATATCGGCTTATTATCTCACAGGCCCAACAATGTGGGACCGTATTACCTTCAGGTTAATACATCGTCAGTGAACGGAGTACTGCCTGATGTTTCTTGTCTTACTTCGTGGCAACTCCAGGATATATCAAGTTCCGATCATCATTCCTGTCGGCGACGTTCTGACCTATGTAAGTCTCCATCAATCAACAATGTTCGCAGACGGTATGAAATAACTCTTCAGGATTGGGCCGTTCCCTTTCCGCCAGGCACTCTTGTAGGCTCCAATTCCCTGTTGTTCAGTATTCAAGTTACGATTTGGACGCGTAGTATCAGATATGCATGGTGTGGCTATTTCCCATTTCCTCGCGCCCTCAGTAAATAAAGCCTATCCACTAGTTTGACAAATACGGGAATACCGGGGGATGTCAAGCCACGTACACGGTCATTGCTAATACGACGGGGACGCCCTCGTGTGCCAATGTCACGTTCCCTCACACCCTCTCTATCGACGCTCAAGTCAACAATGGTCCGATATCGCAGTACGGCTGGGTTGATCAAGTTAGTTCTCATTCCTAATATTTTTAACGTTCTCCGCTCTAAGAATCAGCCAAGTGCACCGATATTTCCATTACTCCGAAAAATGGCACTCCGCCGTATACACTCACTGTACGTTTGCCATTTCAACTTGACCTCCGATCCATCAACAAAAGAGATTTCCTTGGATCGCTTCCTCTCTCCATCCTCCGTCCAACATCACCATTGCCGAAGTAAACACAAGCTTCAACTGGACTGTGAACTTACCATGGTCATCGCCGTTCTTTTTGAGTGTCGTTGATTCGGCCGGGAACAGGTAGGCCAATGGACTTCTGCATAGTGGTCAAGGAAAGACCTCTAGCTGTCTTGCTGGTAACGCTACCACGAACGCGTGAGTGATAATGCGACCCCCTTACTTGATGTCCTGAAGCCAAATCGACGGTTCCAACGGAGTGAAACCAGTCATTGCTATTGGTTCTGGTATTGGCGGTCTGGCTGTTGGATTGTTTGTCGGAATATTGTTAACCGCCCTGTTTGCCAAGAAGCAGTACAAGAAGAAGAGTGACGGCCCCGTGTATCTGGCTGCGTCTCCCAGTTACACCTCATTTCTCATCCTTCAATCCTCCGACCAGCCCCGGACTTACTTCCAACTATACCCCTGTACCCTCACCACCTTTCGGCGTTTTGCATGACTCCATGGGAAGTAGTAACCAATCGTCTTTCGGTCAACCCATTAGTCAATTAGGTCGGCCGGCGTCGTATGCTGCTGAACCCTTCACGACTGGAGAACATGGTCGTCTCATGCCGGAACCTGCCTCTTTTCATCGGCCATTGTCCGCCGGCAGTGCCTACGCCGATGGGCTCACTGTGCCGCAAAACCAGGTTTACGTTGTCCACAACGATAGCCTAGCAGCACCCGTGACCATCTACCACGAAGATAGTGCGCAAATTGTCGAGCTACTACCCAGGTACGCTGCAGGAGCTTCCACAAGCCGTAGGGACGGAGCCCACGACGCGATCAGCGACGTTCGTAGTTTCAGCGACAGTGGAAGTGATGGAGGACGAACAGCCACCACGGACGCCGCGACACTTCTTCAGGAGCACCGTAGGCCAAACATGATCCAAAAGCCAGCAAATGGGATTTATTCGGGCGGTCCAAGTCGTTAGTTCACCCGTTTTTTGTTAGATAGCCTCGATTTTCCGTATATCAGTATAATTTGTAAAGCTCCATAGTATTTCCCCTCGCACCATCATCTATATCCTCCATTATTTGTTGTCCCAGTCAGGATTCAGTAGCAGAAGTTCTACTTTCGACGTGAGCACGAGAACACTGAGATGGACTCCGACAAGAGAAGATAAAGAAAGGCAAATATGTCACAAACAAACATCAACCGATTCACTGGCATCAGCTTCCGGATTCCGCACGTCGATTGATTATGTCCGGTGCCAAGAAGCCCAAGCGATGTCCGATTCCGACAAAGCCAATGTGAACAAGACACTCAGTGTAAAACACCCTAATCACAGGTCCCTCCTCTGAGGATCGGGGAGCCTTGGTTTAGCTTCGTTAGTGGGTTGGGCTCACTTGGCGGTAACCCGACCTACGTTCTGAAATTCTGCAATATGCACTAGCATGGGAATCCGGATCCTCGTGAGTCGTCCTTATCAGTATAAGGGGTCGAGGTCAGCAGCCGCGAGGCATCCAAGTGAAGCTTGGTTTGCTTGGCAAACGAAGGCGCTTGTGTATCTCCCTAGATCTCCCTTCAATACATACCACTCCTCGCCAATCCTTTCGCTCTTCTCACCTCAGCCTCGTCGTGACTAATGGCCATTTACGCATACAGCCGGCGCTGGTTGAAGGTAGTGTTCTGGGTATTGCCAAGTGTTGTCCTTGCGCAGAGTGTCCTCATACCGCTGGTGCGTTATCGAATTTAGGGGACACCAGATCTTCTGATTCTTCAATAGTCCTTCTTGTTTGATTGGAACCCACCTGGCCAACGGTACCCAGTCCCAGTCACAGGTCTGCGTTCTGTGAAGACTTCGTCTGCGCTCACTCAATAGTTCTACGTATCCTCAGCTCAATGCGAAAAGATCCACATCGTTTGGGCGCGAGGTGCTGCCTTAGGGTTTGTTTCTTCCCGCCGGTTGCCTCCATATCACTCCATATCTTCTCAGTCCAGATCCTATTGGTCCTTATTACCTCCAAGTCTACACATCGTCAGTGAATGAGCGGTCGCCAGGTGTCATCTTCCTCACTTCACAATTCCAGGATCTACCTCGCTCCGATCATTATTCCCGTCGGTGACGTTCTAATTTATGTAGGTTTCCATCGAGCAATGATGAATTCCCCTGAACCATGACCTGCGTCAGGACTGGGCTGTTCCTTTCCCCCCGGGGACTTTGGTAAGCGCTTTACCGCTCCAAGCTCAATATAGGACTTACCTCTGGGGTAATATAGTATCAAATATGCATGGTGGGTATACTCTAATATCGACTGAAGTCTACCGATTTATAGACCTTGAAAAGTTTGACAAAAACGGGCACACGGGAGGGTGTCAAGCGACATATACAGTTACTGCCCCCATTACTGACCCCACCTGTGCAAACGTCACATTGCCACCCCTCCTTTCTGTAGATGCCCAAGTCAAGAACGGTCCGATGTCGAGGTATGGATGGATTGAACAAGTTGGTTCTAGTCCATAATAACTGTAATCCCTAATTGCTGATTCCCCTGTCAAAGTGCACTGATATTTCCGTTACCCCCAAGAACGGGACTCCCCCGTACACGCTTACAGTACGCTCGCGACTTCCTTTACGTCGTTCGCATCAACCCATAACCCATCATATTCCACAGGTTGCTCCTTCCCTCCATCCTCCATACAACATTACGAGCTCGGATATGAAGAGCATCAATTGGACGGTTGCCTTGTCATGGGCGTCGCCGTTCTTTATAAGTGTCGTCGATTCTGGCGGTAATATGTGGGCCAATGGACTTCTACATAGCGGCTCTGGGGACAACACTGCATGTCTTTCTGGCGACACAGCTCAAGGGATCGGGTGAGTGAGCCGATATTCTTTACTCTTCTCTCTTCTCAGGATCAATAAATAGCCCCCACATGGTCAAATCAGTGATCGCCATTGGTGCGGGTGCTGGTGGACTAGGTGTTGGGCTTCTTATACTGGCCGTTGTATTATTCTTCCAGCGACGCCACCGTCTTTCTAAAAGATATGGGGATCAAGCCCTGCACGACCCTCCCACTACACCAGGAGCCTTGTCAACGCGGGAAACGCCTGTACCTTCAACCCCTTTGAGTAGTCTTAGAAGCAATTTGTTGAGAAGTCGTAACCGATTGTCGACTTACAATATCGAGCCCTTCATAATGCCTGGGGAAGAAGAGCCTCTCAGCCGTGAATCAGTCTCACCCGTTCCTGGTGGGATTGGTCGTACGGTATCCTCTGACAACTCTTCCTTTGGTGCACAAAACCAAATCTACGTCGTTCACCATGATAGTCAAGCTCCGCCTGTGACTATCTATCACGAAGATGGTACGCGCATCGTCGAATTGCCGCCAAGGTATCCAGCCAGCGGTTCTGGTCGGAGCGAAGGCGCGAACGAGGCGCGGACAGGGCGACGCAGTAGGAGTGATAGCAGAAGCGATGGAGAAAAAGCCGAGGAAACCACAACTCAGAGAATTCTTAGGGAGCACCGAAGGCCAACGGTCTCCAAAAAGTCTCCTCTAGAGGGAGGGTTGTTTGGAGAACCCAACTAATTGAAAAACTCCGATTTAATTTGATACCGACTTACTTTTTTACTTCAGGGCGGCACGTTTGTTAGGTGACGACGGCTATAATTTGGAGTGTGCACTACCTATGGACATCATCAAAGGGTCACTGAGTCATTCTGTTATTTTTTCCCCTAGCTTGATCTTGACTAGTACCAAATCTGAGCGCTGCAGCGCCGAACTGTATAACCCTCATGTAAGAATACATATTGATATCAAGAACACATTTTACGCGAAATTTGTCCTTATAATGGTGCTAGGCTCTCCTCATTCTCCTTATGCCCCCAAGTGACTTGCATCGCCAGTTTGCAAATAAAGGAACAGTTGTTGCGTACTCTCCAAAGCCAGGATGCCAATTCTCCTCAGTGTCCTAAGGTGTCTCATAATGTACACCGACCGAAAGGACGGCGACGCATGGGTCTTCTCTGTGTAAAAACAACCAGATCAGGAGATTCTGCATGGCGCAAACTCGACGTCGGGAGACGAGGGCCAGGGTTTCAAGGCCGTTTTCGCTAACGAAAGAAGCGCTCAGGGCATAAATCATATACAGTACCTGTTCCTCCCCGTTCCAGTTCGAGTGGGTTTATGCCTCTCTAGCAACGGCCAGATCTCGTCTATCTGACTGCAGGTATTTTCCACTTCAGATTTCGAAGGGTCTATGCGGGGTATCAGATGACTGCATTCCATCCAACGGATCAACCTTGCTATGGCAATTCGCGTCACACCTTGTTCTGGGTGTCTTTTAAAAATCTACTCCGAGTAGGAAGTTCCTACTCCAGAAACCTCAGGTGATCCCTTGCCGCCAAACCACTGAAGAGTGGTCGATCAACCCCCTCAGGAATGGACCGCTTGGCGGCGGCCTCGGCCCAGAAGGCACTATAAGTGGAGGTGCACAATCCTGGGTAAGTGTGACGACCAGTGACATGCCATGTGACAGTGTCACACAGCTCATTTCTTGAGACATCAAATTTGTACTTTCCACATCACCTATTGAACATATTTTTTGCAATGAATATGATGACATTGAGTGAATTAATCCACTGAGAAACTTTTATATGCAATGAATGTATTTATTAACGCAAAAATGCGAAATTAGTCTATTCTCCCTGCCAAATATGGCACTCTGGAGAGATTGGACCATAACTTTTCAACCACAGCACACGTGAACACGATTTGTAGGACGTTTTTACTCGAGATTTAAATTACAATCGATTGACAGGTCCAGAACTTTTTTTGTGGCCCCTGTGTCGAGATAATGCTATAAATGGGTACTTTAACATGGTTAATGGGTAGTAATTAAAATTCTGGACCCGTCAGATTGAAGCCACATATTAATCGATGATTTCGTCTCTGAAAACCTAAGCCCAAATCCTATTTAATGTGGAGTAGATAGCTTGAGTAGGCAACCTGGGGCTAATAGGTGCTGCATAACCACCAAAATCAAATATACTATATATTTTTATAAATTTAGATAGAGATT
>KN838577.1:29147-40062 GCA_000827195.1 Laccaria amethystina LaAM-08-1 | reverse complement strand
CCCACACATTCTACCCCACCTCTTTCAGCGACCCTTCAGTTCACCTATCTAATTATTAATGTACTTGTTGTTCTTCTGTGTGGTTGATGTGTACTCAATGTGTACTATATACCTAATGTATCCCTAATACTACTATATCTTACAGATTTAAATTACGATGGCAGTCACGTTATCGTGTTAGGAAAAAGCCGGCGAACATGTTCGCCGGACATTTTTGCCGGACATTCCAAATCCCAAACTTACTGCAGATCTCAGCATTGTTTGAGCAAGTCCTTCGAGAATTGGCAAGCGCAGTCTCAGAAGAAGGAAGAACCTTATGGTTAGGGAGGGTGGGGCCGGGGAAGTGGGGAAGCACGAAAATAAACGACAGCACGGACGATATATTAGCGGTGCGATCTATAATGATCCAGTAAAGAAGTCAAGATCTCTGAATACACGTCGTGATTCGAGATATTCCAGAATCTTGTTGAATTGCCTGTTGTGAATAAATCCTTTTGATTGTCCGGGTTGATTTTTTATTGACGCCGCTACGAACAGTACTAGTCCGATTGAAAAATAGAGACTACTTATGTACATAGGAAGGCTAGTTCAGCGTTGAGGATGAATTTTTGAAAAAGGCAACTCCAGTTGCTTCGACTTTCCCATTTTCAGCAGTGACCATAGCAATACGTACACAAACTGATGGCTCAAAGTCTTCGGTGATTAAATTCTCTTCTTCATCTCCTTACTTTCAACTCGAGTATACTGTAACGGCTAACACTGCCGCCTTTCATTGTATTATTGCCGATGAGTGTTGCACGCGGCAGATCGGGGTTCAACTCCCCGTACTCGAATTCATTTAACATTTCTAAGTCTTTTCTGCGGCTTTTATGGACTAATTTACAATGCACTCATCAACCCAAATTGAAACGACATTTTCTGGGGCGATTTGTTACGAGTACTTTATACATACATACAGGTTACACGCTGATTCCTTGGACATGTTGCCGCCGTTGCGTGAGGTCCTTCCTCGTCACGCCTTGACTGCTATATCTGAGTACCTTTGCCAGCAGGGTGAGACTGATACCTAAGGAATCCGAATTTTTGGATTCATGAGGGGGCATCTCAGCATTCATTGAGAAAGGCCTTCGGGAATTGTCAGGCGCAGTTTGAGAAGAATAAACAGGACGGGGCCGGGGGAGCACGAAAGCAGTGAATGACTACGCGGACGATATATATGGCGCAAATATGGCGGGGCGATCCTGACTTCAAATTTGGAATAACAGGTTAAGATCTCTAAATACACGTCGTGATTCAAGATATTCCAGAAACTTACCAAATCTCCTGTTGGGAAAGAATCCTTTTGATTGTCCGGGCTGACTTTGGCGTCGACTTACTGGCGCCGCTACGAACAGTCCGATTTAAATTTTCAGGAAGGACGATCCAGATCAAAACTTTTCGTGTACATAGGAAGGCAAATCCAGCTGGGGTGGAATGTACTCAGTAAAAACAAAAGTCGGGTGTTGGTCATTTAGTAGTCACACCACTGCACGAAATTGTATGACATGACTAAAAGCAGTGAATTTTACATAATTTTGACTACAAGTTGACTTCACCAAATCAGGTGAAGTTGTGTAGTTTCCTTTCCTGATCATCGACCTTCAGGTGAGGGCAACTAGATTGCAACTAGACTAAGCAAAGATTATTAAATGACTGTATTATACATATATTTGGCATCGGGAAAGGAAACCACATAACTTGACATGATTTGGTGAAGTCATCTTGTAGTCAAAATTATGTAAAATTCACTGCTTTTAGTCATGTCATACAATTTCGTGCAGTGGTGTGACTACTATATGACCAACACCCGACTTTCGTTTTTACTGAGTGCATGTAATGCATGAGGTTGTAGCTCCAGAGGACAGGACTTGGCGACCTCAAGGGAACCGTGCGAAATACATAGGCTTTTGAGTTTGAATGTTTTGTCGTGTTATGCCGCCCAGGTCCGAGGGTCCGAACAGCTCCTTCCGCAAACGATCAACACAGAAAAAATTAGAATGAGGTTGTCCTCAACAATGGGGCGATGTGGCACATTTCTGACAACCTCAACATCCTAGGCCATCATACTAGCACAGGCGCAAGGCATACGATCCAAACATACTTAACCTTGATTGGTATCAAGAGGCTCGAATGCGGTGAAATGCGGTGCAGGGTTCCCCATCCGCCAGGATCTGTTTGTGCACGGCGCAATCTTTCACAATGCCTGACTGGGTTTGACAAATGTGAGTAAGAACAACTCACTAAAATCCCGGCTGGCAACTACTTATATTTCCTCTAATCAGGCACGACAACATCGTTCGCTCAACATCGCTAGCAGCATTCAGGGGATGATGGTCAACTGTTCAACGTTCATCGATTGCTGGCGGCTCGTCGCCACAGGAACAGCAAACAATTGTAAATCACTCCACCAGCATAGACGCTCATCGGATGTACTCGACGTTTACTTAAACAGACGTCCACTGATAGCTGACTTTTTTGTTCTTCCCCCCTTTAGATTGTCACTTAGTTTCGTTTCCGTCTGTCCATCCTCCTTTCCTTCGTTCTCCCCCCTTCTGTTCTTCAAGTCGGCTTTCTTCGCCCTCCCACTTTCCTTAATTGCAGCCCCACGTCGCTCTCCAGTGCCAGCATCATGTCCAACTCAACAACCATCCCATTCGTCCCAAAGCTTTTCACGCCACTCAGCGTCCTCTCAATCCTCATGAGCGCGACAATCATAGGGCTCGCAGTGGTCAACTTTGGCTTCCTCTCAATCTGGCTCAACATGTCCATCGCCATCCTCACGATTATCTTCCACGTCACCAGCCTCTTCCTCGTTTGGCGCGAGCGGCAACGTGCCCTCGCGGAATCCAGCCTAACCTTCACGCCATCGCTGACTTCAGTCAGTAGTATCGGGGAGAAAACTCCCTCGTCAATCATCATGGAATACCAGAAACATACACCACAAGAACTCCCCGTCGCGAGTACCGGAACAAGTTTCGGGCTCCTTATTTTTCTCTTCGTTGTCTATACGGTCGCCTTCCTCGTTACGATCAGCATTACTCTTAATGGGGGGGTCAAGAGCACGCTACCATCCGAGCGCGCAAAGGGGATGACTCGCCCATGGAACATCCACGTCCAGATCGCCCAATCTGCGATGTTGGGTGCGGAGTCACTCCTTATGGCGGTTATTGTCGTTCTGTGCGTGGTGGCGCGCAGGAAGTTTAGTAAGCAGGAAAGGGAGAGAAGGGATGAGGTGGATTATGGAATGGCAGCTCCTGCGTGCGTCTTTTTCCTTGTGTCCTTGTCTTTTTTGAAAGCTCACCGACGCGCAGGAAGTTGATGTATCCTGTGGCGGTCTAGTTTTCATGGGACGCGATGGGTGAGCAGTTCCGTGAACGAACTGTTCTACCTAGTGCTGACTTTGTTTCTACTAAGCTGTCCCAACCCCATTTTCCATGGACTTCAGTTTTATCAATTACTTCCGACGACATCCGTCCATAGTGACCCGCTAATATTTATGCCCATACCTGCTTGATGCACCCCCTTCCGCGCTGGAGCTACACGTACGCGGAACTTCTCGGCTTGCCGTTCCATTTGATAGCGACACCTCTGGGCAGTGTGTCACGCCAGAATTACTTCTACTTTTTCCTGAGGATAGACAGACACCTATTACATTGCAGAATATCACCTCTCTTGCCTTCGATTAAATTCCTAAGTGGCCAGACAAGCAGTGGTTCCCACAAGGCAGGCTTCACTTACGCACTTCCAGGACGGTGAACCTCGATGGGGGCACTCACCAAGGATTGGTGGGACTCATGATGGGTTCATAGGATCTGGGAATCTGAACGTAAAGAAATTCCATCTTCCGACACCCCAAAAAAAGATGGACCAGAAAAATACTATCACCACCTGAGTTGCATATTTCCATTTTACGAAAAGGAGTGCTAGGTGAAACGAGCACGAGCACGACGACATATCCACGAGCATTCTAATTTTCCTAATATTCATGCTTCCGCCGCTGCTTCGAAGCTCTTATCATCCACCGACGTGAGGTGTGCAGAGGTAAGTATTACCGAAATTGGGTGAGAGTCAAAAATGGTGCTTCGTCTCTGCACTTGATAGTCGATCATCCTGGGTCAAGTACTAAAGGTGTTTGGAGGTGTTTGGAGGATGTATTATTTGCTTCCGAAGGAAGCCGACACAATGAGAAGGATGGCCTTCTGACCCTACCTACACCGATCGATGCTAGTGATTCAAATTGTATGTCTTCCATTTTTCATCTTGCCAAACAGCTTTTATACATTATAGGTGATAGTATCTCGAACTATATTGACTTCCGTTTGAGAAACGCCGGCTAAAACATCGTGGCGCCTTGTAGGCTTGCCTTCCGTGCGATTGCTCAAAAGTACCACTGTTCAGTACTCAGTGAGCATGGCTTTACTTGTATTTTGTACTTCATGATTACTCAGATCTCTCGGAGAGACCAGGAAATTGAATTAGGACTTTTCATGCACAGGATGTTGCCCGGTCCAAGCCACCCTGGCCTCGGTTGCAGGGCTCCATGGCTTCCATTCCTGTGTTTCCGCGACGTACACCCCACTTCGACTGCTAAACGCCGGCACAGGGATTTTCCCATTTCACACCGTGGTCCAGTCAGGTTGGCCAGTAACGCTTCCCAGACTTCGGGGAACGACCACACTAATACCAACAACCTCTTCCCGTTTCCAACCAATCCACGTCCCAGCCCCCACCAAATCTTTCACCTCTCCCGAGGGGCATCGCAGTCAGATATTAAAGCTCGATGTAAGCCCATCCCCCTTTTGTGATCGTCCCACCAACCGCAACGCAATCCAGACTATGACCTTGTGAGATACCATCATCCGGACTCACAACACGCTCGATCACTGCCGCCCGCAGAAGCTCACGCCCGCTTCCAATCGATCAATTCCGCTTACGATTTTCTCCGTGGACGGGCGTCATCACATCTACCTGGACGGACCACGTGGGGCCCCAACGCCCGCGCAGAGCCCAACTTTGACCCGTATCTTCATGAACTTGCACGGAGGAGACGTGCCTATTACGCTTCTCAGGGCGGGGCTTCAGGGCCGGGGTGGGGCGAGGGATTTGGTGCTTCAAAAGAGGAAAGAGATTCGCAGTGGAGTGAAGATGCGTGGCAGGAGCGAATGCTTGTCTGGTTCGGCGTCGTGGTGCGCATTCGAGTTCTTCTTTGCAGGGATATCATTTGTGACATTCTCCCCGTCTGCTAGGTACTGATAGGGGGAATATATCCTGGTCTATTCCTGTTTCCGTTCCACATGGAACAAACACATCGAGCGGCGGTGGCTAATCTTACTCAAGCGAGGAATGATGCAAGAGAGATCGGTGAAGCAAGGCGTGATGAGATGCGGAAGCGTGTCAGAGATATGAAGTCGTCGCAGGATGATAAAGTTTCAGTTTCTACTCAGAAGGATGGGCAAAATATGTAGGCATAGGGTGATACGCCATTTCATTGTTCTACGTTCCTGCCAACGTCGTCGCGCTTAATTTATGCTTCACTGGCTAGGTTTTCACGCCCCAGATCAATGTGACTTCGACCGCGTCTAGTAGTACTCATGGCTGGAGCGAGCAGACTCCGCTCTAGTGTAGACTCAATCGCGAGTGCTTTATTCGAAGGGGCCATACCCACTGGACCAGCTATCGAATTTCAGCTGATTCTTATCTACGGTCGGTCGGGTTGGCAAAAATTGGCTTCATCTGATCGATTGCGAACCCTCTCAGAGTTTGGAGTGTCTGTTCGGGTTGAAGATAGCCCATGATTAAAGATCAAAGCTTTCTTTGACCCGCGCCTCCACCGTCGTGCCACCTCCTTTACTCTGGCAGTGAGCCTTGCTCTGTTCGGTTGTCCGCAAGATCCAGGTTTACTTTTCTGCACCGGGCCTCTCCGCGCGATCATTGCTCGTCAGGGTGCTCAAAATTTCCCAAGGATCGTCAACCAAATGCGACCGCAGGATCGGTTGGAGTTCTGCCATCTCTGCTCCTCTATTGTCTCACCCAACGTCGTTGCGCACTTCCCTATCTCCGCCTTCCAAATAATTACACCTGTTCCCAAGGACGCACTCAGCTCGGATTGCAATTCTCACCCACGATTGTTGGATTGACATCTGGTGCCACACAGGATGTTACTTACCGTCCGATAGCGAATCTGAGTCGCCTTTCAATCTTGACAAGTGCTCTTGCAAGGGAGGTTTAATGACGCTTAGCCTCACGTTCAATTCGCCTACGTCTGCACCCTTTCAAGTCATTGATGCCTACATTCACCTTTTCTTTCTCTAGGTTTGGGTCCTCCATGAAGACCCTTGTGATATTGTAATGTAACCACTTGTGGCCTTTGATTGGCTTATCGCTCCACATTTTTGTTCGACATTTCGCCCTTTTCCCATGCCACAAGCGGTGTGGATTTCATCAACCCCTTGCTTGCGGAACGTCGGTGACTCTGCCTTCTTTCCGAAAACAGACTGCGACACATGCGGCGGTCGTTGTTGCGTATCAAGAATGAACAGAAGAACACTAACATGATCCATGATAAGTCTGTATCTAATTCCCGACATCACGAGGCGGATGATACGGATGGTTGAAGGCGACGTGAACACAAATTGGGTCTTCCTGGACTCAGTGAAATAACGCCAATTCTCTCTTTTCCGACCACAGCCACGTATCGGGAACAAGGGACGCTATAATTAGAACTGCCACAGAATGTTCCGCAAACTAGGTGGTGCAACGCGGACTTCGTGGATTTTTATTCAGCAACCACTTGCTTGACATCCGAACTCAGATTCGCGCGTACGGTGCGTAATCACGGAACAGCTGATCACCTGTTCTAACATGCATCTCCCACTCGCTATCAACTCACTATCATCAGTCGACGTGAGGGAGAGATCGCGGTACCAACGCTCTTTCTAGATTTCATCCACTTCTTTCCATCGGAGATCGACCTCTCCTTGTAAAGTTAGCTCGTGTGCCAGTATTTCACGTCGCAAGGAACGGTGGCGGCACGTCAAATCTTCGCAACGACCTTGTCGTCCAACAATCTTATCTTTCTGCCAGAAGTCCTTCTGGAATCAATCCGCCTGGAACATCCTCCAGAACAATGTATAAAAGGTGGTTCACCTCATCGTTCAAAGTTCAGGTTCTAGTCCTACAATAACACTCTTTCACCTGGCCCAACTGCTTCGAAATGTTCCCCACAACTCTCCTTACCACACTCTTTCTTGCCTTGGCTGTCGCGGCCAATCCGATTCTCATTAATCAGTCCCCAATATCGTTGCCTCTTTCCAGACGGCTCAATCTCACCAGCATCGACAACCTCCTCAAACACGACCAGGCTCGTGCTAAGGCCCTCAAAGCTGCTGGAACCGGCGGTGTTTTCCAGTCGGCTGCTGTCGTCAGCGAGCCTATTGAAAATCAAGCTGTTACCTACGTTGCCTCAGTCGGCGTACGGTTGGTAGCCCCGCCACCTCTTGTAACGTGTTTCTACATCGTCGCAGCAAGCCTCTTGCTGAACATCCATTTTAGACTCGCTCCTCATCGACACTGGAAGGTCAGTTCTCAAATTTCATGTTACAATTCGACATTGATAATTTGCATCAAGTTCAAACACTTGGGTTGGCGCAGGAATTCCATATGTCAAGACCAGCACCAGCGTCAAAACCTCCAACTCTGTTGTAAGCATTCATTTTCGACCATCAAAATGCCCGCCCCTTATGTATAATTCAAGTCCGTGTCATATGGTTCTGGATCGTTCTCAGGAACTGAATATCTGGACCAGGTTACCGTTGCCCCTGGTTTGGTTATCCCCAACCAATCTATTGGTGTCGCCAGCACCGTCAGTATTTTTTCAGTTTACATCTACCCATGGAATTGAATATTTTTCCGCAGTCCAGCGGCTTTTCCGGGTTTGACGGAATCTTGGGGTAAGAAAGCATGGGAGATTCATCAGTTATCTAACTTTCTTCCAAAGAATTGGACCGGTCGATCTCACAGGTGACAGTTGGTACGTGCCTCACACTTTCATTGCATCTTGGCACTCATCAGTTTCTTAGGAACCCTCTCCCCGGCAACCACTTCCTCCATCCCCACCGTTACCGATAATTTATTCGCTAACGGCGTCATCACCGCTAATGAAATCGGTGTTTCTTTCGAGCCCACCACTGTACCATCCGTCGTTAACGGCGAGCTTACCTGGGGTATGATACATTTCCCAGATTCCCTACACCATTTTACAGTTTTTTTATATCTAGGTGGAACCGACAGCTCCAAATTCACCGGCTCCATTAACTATACCCCCCTTACTACAACCTATCCCGCTCGTGAGTACTGGGGTATCAACCAATCCATCCGCTATGGAACTTCCACAACGATTTTGTCGTCCACCGCGGGTATCGTCGATACCGGTCGGTGAAAATTTGTTACTTGTATGGCGTTTACTCTGATTTCTCGTTACGCAGGAACCACCCTCATTTTGATCGCCACCAACGCCCTCACCAAGTACAAATCGGCCACCGGCGCCGTTAACGACAACGCCACGGGCCTCCTTCGCATTACTTCTACCCAATATTCAAACCTGAAGAGTTTGTTCTTTACCACAAACGGCGCACGTCCTTCCTCGGTTCCGTTAAGTTAAATGTGCTGACACATAGTTGTCTTCCAGGTCACTTACGAGCTCACTGCCAACGCTCAGCTCTGGCCCCGTTCCCTAAACACCTACATCGGTGGCACCACTAGTCGAATCTACCTTATCGTGAACGATATTGGTGCCACAAGTGGTCAAGGCCTCGACTTTATCAACGGTTACGCATTCCTTGAAAGGTTCTACTCAGTTTTCGACACCGCCAACAGTCGCGTCGGGTTTGCTACCACCCCTTACACGACTGCCACCACCAACTAGGACCTTGGGTGGAAGGGTGGTTCAGATATTGGACAGTGTTATTCTTAGGTAGTATTTATTTCAGACCTTTCTCATTTAACGGCTTAAGATTTCGGGGAGGATGGTTTGGTGCAGAGTTATTTTTAAATCTCATTTATGTCAGCCGTATAGCGCACATTCTTTCAACTCCTTCGATTTATCGTTACTGAAACAAATTTGGATGAACTGGGGGTTTGGTTACTGGAAATAAACAAGGGAGAAGCTCAAACGGTTCGAACAGGCAGCCTCAAGATTATGACATCTCCCATCACGGTCTTGCACTACTTTCAAAAAGTCTGTCGACCCTCTGAACCCATACTTACTGCCTCTGCATTGGCCGTTATGGTGGCTTGACATGCAGTGACCATAACCGCACCTTTAAGACGCTCTGCAAGTCAGGCACTTTACATTGAGAGCACCTCAAAGACGCTCTGCATGTCAGTAAAACAACATTACCCTGGTAATGACTTGTGGTCCCGGTAAAGTCCGGAAATAAATGTCGAGCTTGGGCTTACAATGTAACGTCAAGTAATTTTGGTTGACCTTTTTATTCAAAAATAACTTGGCCTTATGATGGTAGGGTCTGATTAGTGTTGTTCACGGTTACCGTTTTTGATTCATTTTTGATCTCGTTTTTCTTTTTGTTCTTCTGAAAAATGGAATCAAAAACTGGCAGAGAAACGACGTGAAACATGATCCGAAAAACACTATTTTTCAAAAATGGACGTCGTGTCTGTTTTTGATGTGTTTCCATTCCTCATCTATTTTTCATCTATTTTTTGACTGTTCTATTTCAAGCTCCGACAGGCATTTCCGGTGTACAGGTTTGTGCATGTACTGTCATTACCCCCTCCTTTGGTTGGTTCCCTCATTTGGTTCCTGCCACAATTCTGTGCCAATTTCTCTACAATTTTGCAAGCACACTCTAGTTGTATCTATTTATGTGTTTTGTGTTTTTTTTTCCTGCAGAAAACAATGTAGAGGAGAGGTAGAAAATATGGACATTGTCACACATCAAACCAAAGGAGGGTGCTTTTGAGAAGAATGATAAGATTTGAACATGTGACATGATGCAGAGTTCAAAGCTGCCCCAGTGCTGGAGGGTGCTCAGTTTCATTTTTTATTTGTTTTTCATCTCATTTTTGAATATTTCAAGAGGGTTGGGTTCAAAGTTCTCATTTTTCTGTTCATTTTTGATGGTCTATGTTTACAAAAACCAAAAAAATGGATCAAAAATGAGATCCATGAACACCCCTATTGATTTGATATAAATCAGGTATTCTAAAATTAAGTTGGCATCAAGATTTCAAGGTGAGGGAAGGGAGTCACCATGCTGGTTAAGGAAGGTGGAAAGATTGTTCAAAAATACCTGGCATGGAAATGAAATATTAGGAAAGTATAGCACTTGCAGGGATTGAACTCAGGGCTTCAGGAATCAGGCACACCACACATTATACACAGAAAGCAGCCCATTAGACCATTACATCACACAGACATTGTAGGGCATGGTGGCACATTTCAATATCACCCTGAGGGCCCAGTGATAAAGAGTTTTAACATGCAATAAGCTTGTTCTCACCCCAATTTTTCATTCATGGTCAAAGTATCATTGTCACATGACTCACAGCGCAGGCTGACTCTATTTCATACATTGAACATAGGGGGAAAAAGCTTGAATCTTTGATTTTGGTACAGTTGAACCTGCCTTAAGTCATACCTGGGAAAAGGCATAACCTCTGAAATGTCATACCTTTGCTGGTCCACCATCATGGTGGGTGGGCAAATTTGCTGAAAAAGGCATAGTTTAGCCAAACAGCATAAGGCATAGCCTTGGCAGGGGAAAATGCATAGGTCTAACATCAGGAAAACCACTTTTATCCTGGGACAAACATGTTTGTAAGCTTTTTCCCAGGCTTTCACAAGGCATCACAGGAT
>KN838577.1:0-26772 GCA_000827195.1 Laccaria amethystina LaAM-08-1 | reverse complement strand
GCCCCTGGGTATCCAGGGTCTACTGTGGGTGCCCTCAGGGAAGAAGTGATTTTCCTGATGAATCAATATTTTCCATGATTTTCTGCCTGTGTTGCTAATGAAATTTCATGATTGGCTGTTGAAGGACCTTGAAAAGGGCCTCAAGCTCAAGTTCTCACTGTCAGATATATGGAAAACAGCAACAACAACTACAGATTTCCTTATCAAGTCAGATGATCCTCATGCTTGTAGGCTTGAGAGCCTTTTACAGGTCTGAAAAGGGGCTTTTGGCTTACAGAGACAAGGTCTCTGAAGACCATGCATGTACTGATTATTTCTCTTGTGTTTAGTTACCTTCACATGTTGTCCCTATAGGGCATGGGAAAATAATACCATTTATAGTAGGTCTCATAACCCTCTAAAAAGCATAGATTTTGGTGTCCACTGAGAGGTATGACTTAAGGTGGGTTTGACTGTATCACCATACTTGGGTAAATCTCTCTGATTTATACCACAAAAATCTCAACCAACAGTGATGCTGTACTTGTGATTTGCCATAAAGCAGTATGATGGTGCTTTGGAAGTGAGTACCAAACACATGTAAATACTTCACCAGATATGATTTTCTGACCTCAAAGCATGGGGTGAGAAGTTCTTGTTGGAATATCAGGAAGCTGTGCTAAGCATGAGCAATGCACCCAATCTCTGAATTCTGGGTACATTGATTGTTTTTGTGCATTCTTTGGGGTGTTTTACCATTATCCCCTTTTATTTTGTAGTCTACAGTATATGTACAAGGACTTGTACTGTAGTTACCTATCCATTTGCCTCTGGAACTCTCAGAGACAAGCAGAAATCATATTGTCTGATCACACAAACAATCTACCCTTGATGATTTGATTTCAGTAGTTCTAAGCTCAGAAAACCTGTCAAATAGAAATTCCCTATAAATTGGCATTGATTAGTGTTTTTTTATGGGTGCTGGTGCTCCATAAGAAAATATTTTTTCTACAGATAAACCAAAATCCTGATTCAAGTATAAATACAGTAATAAAATAAAACACCAGCCAGCTCAAAGCTCAACATACTCATCTAATGGATCAACATGACTGTCATCTTCCTCACTCCTGATCTCCTTCATCACTAGTGATCTGCAAGGGTTTGCAAACCCTTAGGGGTACAAGGTAAGGAGGGTCAGGGTCAGGATTTTCTGACCCTCAAAAAACCCCAACCCTTGACAAGGGTTGGGGGTTTTTGTGAGGGTAAGTCAAGGGTAGTCAACAGGTAAATTTTTACCTAAATACTGCCTCATAAAATATTTACATAGTATATTTTGGGTAAAAGGATGGTAAATAATTGGTTTAGAAGATTATTAACAGCTTTCTGGTATAAAAAACATGGAATTGTATTTATAATGACACTCTATATCCTCATCTTCATCAAATAACAGTAGTTTTCTTCATTGTGAGCTTGTGAAAATACTTCTTCTAGAAGAATCTCAATTTACAAACACAAAGCTAACAACCCTTGATACTGACCCCCAGAGGGTTTCTTACCTTAAAACCTTTGTCTATCCCTACCCTTACCCATGAAAAACCCTTACCCTTGGTGAGGGTAAGGGTTTTGGAAGAGTAAGGGTACAAGTTAGGATGAAGACACCCTGGGATTACCCCTGCTGATCACTAGCTATGATGCAGCTGCATGATTATACTCTCTCATTGGCATTCCAGTTGTGGACCCAGGATACAACTGAAACAGGAGCAAAATAGCATGATTTTATTTGGATGAGGGTCAGATATTTATTGCCAAAATTTTCAGCAGGTCTATGACATATTAACAGATTTTTTCCCCACATCATGACAAGCTTGGATGACTGTATCATGTTTATCTGTAATCTACCATAGGTTGTTGCCTTACCATGCCCTACCAGTTATTCAGCACTCTGACCCAGCCCATTTGTGATCTCAAGCCCCTCCAAAACCTCTCACCTCAAATGTAAGATGGGGTCTCCTGCATCCAAGCTAACCTATCCCCCCTTTTTTCCATCAAGAAATATGAAGTTTTCTGAAGTTTTGTCCTTCAAGTCACCACAAAAAATATACCACAGGATCTCACTCAATATTACACAGAACTTAATCAAAGTAGTCAATTAGTCATTAAGATAAATATGTATTAGGATGGAAGTAGTTGTCCAGTCAATAGCTCAATAACTAATGTTACAAAAGTTGTATTACCTGATTTCCAGGATTATATGCATACCATAAAAAAGTCAAATATTAATTATAAAGGCAAGTATCATAATAAGCTATTGGAGCTGAAAATGAGATAACTCAAATTGCAGAGCAGTTGGAAGAGAGAAGAGAAATATGAAGGGATGTAGAGAGAAAAGAAGGGGGGCATACTGCAGGGGCAAATTCTAACCAGCCTCCTTTTTTGCCAAGTATACAACCAATCTTAGATGTGACTTTTGAGATAGCCTTCAATGTGATTTGTGAAATTGTGGGATTGGTCCATTCATTCAGAGTTTCTTGATGTTTAATGGTTTCTGGATGCATAGTGCCTAAAAATTTCCTTGAAAGTTCAACACCTCTGATCATGAGATCAATTGCTCTAGCTTCCCTGTGCTGAGCATTAAAATTATATGCGAGTGCTGTTATTGACCTGATTGTTTGTGGATGCTCCTCTCCACAGTTTTTTCTCCTTGTATTCAATACTTTTGTATAGAGCTCTTCTGCCTTTTTGTATTTCTTTCTGGAACAGTGGCTTGCTGCAAGACCCTCCATAGCCCAGGTTGTATGTGGGTGCTCCTCTCCCAAATTTCTTTCCATTTCATCCAAAACTTCAGTGATCAGCCTCTCTGCCCTTTTGTAGTGTCCTGCCTGAAGATAGATCAATGCAAGATTCCCCATGGCTAAAATTGTATCTGGGTGCTCCTCTCCTAGAATTTTTCTTCTTGCTCCCAGAACTTGAACTTCTGCCCTCTCTGCTTCCTCATTTTGACCCATTCTGAGATAAGTTGCTGAAAGATGTTCAACAGCCATAATTGTCTCTGGATGATCTTCCCCTAAAATTCTCATTTTTGCATCTAGAACTTTAATTCCAAGATCTTGTGCCTCACTGTAGTTTCCAATCTGGTAGTAGATTAATGCAAGTTGGCCCATAGCTAAAATTGTATGAGGGTTTTCCACCCCCAGAATTCTGCTTCCAGCATCAACAGTGTGAATCCCTAGCTCTACTGCTTCTTTGTACTTTCCCCTTTCAGAGTAAGTTGCAGCAAGGTTTCCCATGGTATGAATGGTTTCTGGGTGGTCCTCTCCCAGAATCCTCTCTCTTGCATCCAGAACTTTAATTTGTAGTTCTTCCTCTTGTTTGTATTTCCCTCTTTGGTGATATATTGATGCAAGGTTACTCATGGCAGATATTGTATAAGGGTGTTCCTCTCCCAGAATTCTCCCATTCAAGTTGAGAGCTTGACTCTGCAGCTCCTCTGCTTCTTCATATTTTCCCCTGCAACAGCATGTCACTGCATGATTACCCATTGCTGCAATTGTCTGTGGGTGTTCTTCACCAAGAAGTCTTCTCTTTATAGTGTGGACTTGAACCTCAAGCTCCTCTGCCTCTTTATATTTTCCCCTTCGACTGTAAGTTGTTGCAAGACTTCCCATAGTATTGATTGTATGTGGATGGTACTCTCCCAGAATTCTTTTTCTCATATCTAGAACTTTAAGCTCCAGCTCCTGAGCCTCAATGTAGTGTCCCCATTCATGGAGGGTTGATGCAAGATTCCCCATTGCCATAAGTGTGTCTGGATGCTGCTCTCCTAAAATCCTCACATTTGCATTGAATACTTGTGAACCAATCTCTTCTGCTTCTTTGTATTGTCCCCTTCGGCAGTAGATCAATGCAAGATTCCCCATAGTACATATTGTATCTGAGTGGTCCTCTCCTAGAAGCCTTCTTCTTGCAATTAGCACCTTATTGCCAAGCTCTTCCCCTTCCTTATATTTCCCCCTCTGCCTGTAAGTTGATGCAAGACTGTCCATAGCAGAAATTGTATGTAGGTGTTCATCTCCCAGAGTTTTTTTTCGTTCTTCCACAACTTCAACTTTCAGTCTTTCTGCCTCAGCATAGTCTCCACCCTCATCCAAGATCATTGAGATTCGTTCATATGAATCATCATAAAAGTCATGAGTTTGTGTGTTATACTGAGAATTTGCCTTAAGATGGGGGATCAATTCTTGACGAAAAGCATAGTCAGCAGTTTCTTTGTTGTCTGAGATAGAGCAGGCTAAAATTATGTAGGCCATTTTGCAATAAGTCACTTTGTCTTTATCAGACATGATTTCTCTCATCCATGCATGGACCAGTGGATGGACAGAGTAAACACCCACTGAAGAACCTCTCATGATTAGGGACAGTGTCAACAATATTTGAATTCCTTGTTTGAAGCCAAAGCTGTCCCACTCTCCCATACCATCCAAAGGAAGAAGTCTATGATCAAGCAAAACAATAGCCAATGGTAGCCCATGTCTTTTTTCAGCTTCAATATCTCTCTGGTTACTATTCTCAGCAGCATTTTTGAATATATCCTCTGAGATCCTCTGATAATGGTAGAAAGCAAAGATATTCAGAATAAGAATAGCAATTTGTGCAGCATGGACCTCAAGTTCATTAGACCTCGCTTTGAATTTCAGCTGATTCATTGACAGCTCCCAAGTGCCAAATACAGTTTTATTATACAGCGATGCTCCCTTGAACATTGAGGAGGACAAGAGTTTCTGACTTTGTTTCTTGTAGAGAGTATGATATTCAGTAAGATCATAAGCCCCTAATCTAATGAATGCTCCTGCTTGATCCACAGCCAGAGGCAGACAACACAGATCTGACACAATCCTCTTTGCAATATTTCTGAGAGATGTATCTGTCATATCCAGAGCACTAGACCTCAGAAGCAGAGAGACTGCATCTTCTTCAGTCATATCATTGACCCCAAGAGAATTTTCAACTACAGTGAGACAGGACAATGCAGGATTCCGGGTGGTGATCAGGATATTAACACCATTACTTAGTGGAAAGAATTTCTCCAACTCCTCCGCAGTCAGTGAATCAGCATTATCTAAGACCATCAGGAATTCGTTCTGTAGCGACCCCATCCAGGCAAGAGCAGACTCAGATGACACATTAACAAGACCAGATGACTGCGCAGCCGGAAGGCTGCATATACCCTTCAGACATTGGGAGATGGTATCAGCAGAAGAAGCATCAACCCAAAAAATGTGAGAGAATCTGAACGATGGTTGTGATCCATGACGAAAGAGAGAAAGAACATGAACTAACCTGTCTGACATATCCTCCGAAAACTTCAAGCAAATCTGGGTTTTCCCGATTCCTCCCATGCCATGAAGCACAAAAATTCGTCGTGGTTGGCGTTTGAAGTCAGGGCGGGGGATAAAGTAATCGCTGAGCTTTGCGAGGATGTCGCCTCGCCCTGTGAAACGCGAGCTAGAGTTTGGCTTCTGTAAAACAGGAACTAATTCGCGGGATTTCGTCGTCGTCGTCGTTCCCCCACACGTGTTGTTGATAACCTGCGGGAAAATATATATATCTGGGAACGCCAAATTTGGTATGACTACTAGGTGCTTACGGTTTGCGCTGCGATGACTGTACTGTTGGTGACAGTGACATTCTGAGCGGTGGAAAAGTTCTCGACGATAATACCACTCATAGTGGCCAGGCTGAGAGGTGAGTGCTATGGAGAGAGGAGGGAAATTAATGCACGGCGTATAACATGCTGCAGACAAGGACCCGGAGACGCCCAAAGGGCTATTACCTCCCGTGATTGATGTTGTGAGATGCAGCAAACGCTCGCTCGAATGTTTGAACTTTGTTTTGTTTTTTTCATTGGACTGCCACCCGCGAATCAGGAGTCAGGACCCGAAGATGTACAAGCGAGTAGCGTTCCGGGTAAGTTTTACTGGATTAAGTAGTACACATGTCGGCTCTAACTTCTAGAAACCAGCGTTCCGGAAAATTAAGATGTATCTTCCCTGAGTCCTTCCCATTTCGAAGCTAGCCGCAGATGTTCCAAGGTCACCGTACGTAGCCGTTAGACAAAATCCGAAGCGTGCGTGATGGTTTGTGCACTCGAAACTTGGCTTTTCGTCAGGAAAATTGGATGTGAGGATAGAAGTTGTGCGGAAGAGCCATTAGTGAAAGTCATAGTCAAGGTGGTTCTATTCGTCGTGCATGGATGTTTTTTTAGAAGAGTGCAAAATATCGTTTTTAGAGCTGAGCCTTAGAAACGACCTTGTGATCCACGGACCGAAAATTAATTTATACAAGAAGGCCAAGTGAGAAGGGAGGACGGTCCGAGTCCTTGATGGGGTTATTGGCGCGCCGACTTGGGTCACGTATCCTACATCAATCAGAGAAGCCCTTTATCGGCCGATACGTATAGGTATACGCAGTCAAGCGTTTAGAGTACAAAGTCGTAAGGAAAGGGTTGCGAGGCGGCTGAAACATCTTTGGATGAGCCTGTTGGTCAAGTCGCGGGTGAACGCAGTGAGTACTACGGATGGAATGGGGTGGGCCAGTTTGATTAGTCTCTCTTGTGCATGATGACCGTCCTTTACTTCCTGGACCTCAGCCTGCAACGTAGCTCAGAAACGTGGCCAAAGGAGAGACTAGGTTCGACCACATGTTGGGTGTATGAAAGAACGAATGAGTTCAAGGAGGCGAGCTTGAGTACTACGTATGTTGGAAAGCCAAGAAACAAGGTAAAGTATCGCATGGTGAAATTACAAGAAACGATCCCGACCTGCTGAGGGTATCCTTAGTTTGAAAGAGACATTGCGGCAGACGAAGTAGTTAGACAATCGGCCACATGGAGGTGAAAATCGGCAACGTTTTGTTTGCCGTAAGCGTCAGCGACGCTTCGAGTACTTGAGCAGGGATAACTGTCTGAGGAATTATTAATGACCTTTTGTCCGCCGAAGAGATCCGAAGAAGAAACGGTATCGCGATTGGGTGGAAATGCACGCAACCTTTAGGTCCAGCGTGGACGAGTACACGGCCTTAAGGTGATGCTGCCCATCATCCAGTGTGTGGAGGGTTGCATAAACAATTTGCGCCAACCGCAGTTATAGCTGCTGGCGGGCCGAATGGGAATGAATATCAAACGTGGTTTACGATTAATTAGAAGAACAGGCCTCGTAGGTAGCAGGCCCGTGTGCCAAGTTGGCGCCAGAGCTTGAGAAGGTCCGGGACGAAGCAGTGGCGATGAAGTATGCACTAGATCCGGCCAGAGTCAAATTCACGAGTGAAGCTCGGTCCTGAGATAACCTGAGCAGGCCTACACGGAAAGGACAAGTTCTGCACGAATGTAAAATTCAAATGCGATGAACTGCCCAGCTGTGTAGATTCCTCTTAAGTAAGCGACTGAGTTTGAATCTTAGATAAATCGCTGAGATATATCGTCGCTCAGAGTCTCTCAGCAACGATGGACCCATATTCTGAATCGATACGCGTCAACAAACTGGGGGAACGCAAGACCTGTTTAGAGCACCTGGGAACTTAAGGCATGTAAGTTTCAGATACTTCTTTCCTTGCTGTTGATGCAGATCACAGTTTGTACAGGAATCGACGCTTGCCAGGGAGAACAGTTTTGGAAGCCTCAAGGGTGCGCAAGCTATCCATTGCGATCATTGAGCACGTGCTTACGTTCAATTTTAGATTCTCATGGAACTTCAAAGCTTCATCGATTATCTCCGGTTCCACTGATCATTCCAACCCTGCCGACCATTGAACGCCTTCTGGCTTATCCAAGCCCTCTTGTGGTCACTACCCCATTCGCCCCTCCACACACACACCTCAAACAGCCCATCTGGGACCTCCCTATGTTGCTGTTTCATCCGCCACCTCATCGACAACTTTATAAGCATCTACTACTTACCCTCCAACCTCAACTACGGTGCTTCCCCTACCCGATCTTAAACCCAGTCGCCCAAAAGGGAGCATGCAAGTCAAGCCAGTGACATACGGCCCACGTCCAAGACTCGGACGGCCTCCTGGAACTGAGTGCAAGCAATGGCTGAAGGCATCGTTGGGTTGGGATGCAGCTCAAGCGGCCAAGCGACTAAGGGGATGACCCCGTCAAGAGGTTTCTTCACCTGTTTCTGTTGAATTCGGAAAAATGATACGTTTGTTATATCAATTTTACTAATCTACTCTTATCTGGCCCCTGGAACACCTTCGCGGGATGAATGTCCTTCCCCGCAGGCACCCTCTCGCTATGTGACCCAGGTTCATCAGATCCGCCGACCTCATCTCCGCTTAGCAATGGCAACCTCGCTTTCATCTCAACGGCGATACAGCCTCCTGATGCGTTGCTCCGCACCCCTAACCTAATTTTCATCTATTAGCGGCTTTTCCGGCGTTGACGGAATAAAGCATGGCAGATTCATCATTTATCCAACTTTCTTGACCCAGTCGATCTCACATTTGGTACGTGCCTCCCACTTTCATTTCATCTTGGAACTCATCAGTTTCTGAGGAACCCTCTCCCCTGCGACCACTTCCGCCATGCCTACCGTCACTGATAACTTGTTCACGATACACTTCTCAAATTCCCTACACTAGTTTGCAGTTTTTTTTTTCATCAAAGTAGAACCGACAGCTCCAAATTCACTGGCTCCACCCCCTTACTACAAGCTCTCCTGCTCGTTACTACTGGGGTATCAACCAATCCATCCGCTATGGTACTTCCACAACGATTTTTTCGTCCACTGCGGGTATCGTTGATACCGGCCGGTGAATTTTTTTACTTGTATGGTTTACGATTAATTAGAAGAGCAGGTCCGCGTAGTAGGTGGCACGCCCGCGCCAGTTACAAATGAGATTGAGAAGATCCGCGACAAAGCGCTGGCGGCGAAATATGCACTAGATCCCGCCGGAGCGGAGTTAAATTTCCGAGCGAAACTAGGTCCTGAGATAATCTGAGCAGTTCTGCTCGAATGTAAAATTCAAATGAGATGAACGTGTGTAGATTCATTCTTCTTACATAAGTACGCGGCTGAGTTTGAATTTTAGATCACTTCTCTCTGAGTCTCTCAGCAACGATGGACTCATATTTTGAATCGGTACACGTCAACAAACTGGGGCAACGCCCCAAGACTTGTTTAGAAGCATCTGGGAACTTACAAGGCATGTAAGTTCAGAAATTCACCTCGCGTTGCTGCTTGGTTGCTGCTGATCCTATCAACATGTGAACAGATCACAGTTTGTGCAGGAATCCACGCCGGCCAGGGAGAACAGTTTTGGAAACCCCAAGGGTGCGCAAGCTTTCCATTGCGATCACTGAGGACATACTTACGTTCTTCCAATCAAATGTTAGATTCTCGTGGAACTCCATCTCTGGTTCCACTGATCATTCCAACCCTGCCGACCATTGCACACCTTTTGACTTATCCCAGCCCTCTTGTGGCCACTACCCCATTCGCCCCTCCACACACACACCTCAAACAGCCCATCTGGGACCTCCCGAGGTTGCTGTTTCATCCGCCACCTCATTGACAACTTTGTACGCACCCACTACTCACCCTCCAACCCCGACTATGACGCCTCCCCTTCCCGAACTTAAACGCAGTTGCCCAAAATGGAGCGTGAAGGTCAAGCTAGTGACATACGGCCCACGTGTAAGACTCGGACGGCCTCCTGGAACTGACTACAAGCAGAGGCTGAAGGCATCGTTGGGTGAGGATGCAGCTCAAGCAGCAAAGAGAACAAGGGGACGACCCCGACAACAGGATTCATCACCTGTTTCTGTTGAATTCGGAAAATAGTACCTTGGTTATATCAATATTTCTTTTCGTTTACTAACCTACTCTTATCTGGCCCCTGGAACAACTTGAAGGATGGAGGTCCTTCTCTCCAGGTTCATCGGTTTCGCCGACTCTATCTCCGTTTAGCAAGGCAACGATGCCGCCCCCTTGCTTTCATCTCAAACCACTGCGGCTGTAAGTAGGACTGCGATACAGCGTTGCTGGGCACCCCTGCACCTGATTTCCATCACGGCTTTTCCGACATCGGCAGAATCTTGGGTTGAGAAAGAATGGCAGATTCGTCATTTATCTAACTTTCTTCCAAGGCGTTGGCGCGGTCGATCTCACAGTTGGTACGTGCCTCCCACTTTTATTGCATCTTGGCACTCACCAGCTTCCCAGGAACCCCCTCCCCGACCACCTTCTCCATCCCCACATTGTCCGCTAACGGCGCCATCACTACTAATGAAATCGGCGTTTCTTTTGAACCCACCACTGTTCCATCCGTCAGCTTACCTGGGGTATGATGCGCTTCCCAAATTCCCTACACCAGTTTACAGATTTTTTTATCTACTCCATTAGCTATACACCCCTTACTACAACCTCTCCCGCTCGTTACTACTAGGGTATCAACCAATCCATCCGCTATGGGACTTCCACAACGATTTTGTCGTCTACCGCGGACAGCCGGTCGGTGAAAATTTGTTACTTGTATGGCGTTCGCTCTGATTTCTCGTTACGCAGGAACCACCCTCATTTTGATCGCCATCAACGCCCTCACCAAAGTACAAATCTGCGACTGGCGCCGTTGCCGAGAGCGCCACGGGCCTTCTTCGCATTAGTTCCACCCAATATTCGAACCTGAAGAGTTTGTTCTTTACCATAAACGGCGTGCGTCCTCCCTCGGTCCCGTCAAATTGAACGTACCTACACACAGCTTTCTTACAGGTCACTTACGAGCTCACTGCCAACACTCAGCTCTGGCCCGTTCCCTGAATACCTACATCGGTGGTACCACTAGTCGAATCTACCTTATTGTGAACGATATTGGTACCCGAAGTGGTCAAGGCCTCGACTTTATCGACGGTTACGCATTCCTTGAGGTTCTACTCAGTTTTCGACAGCGCCAATAGTCGCGTCGGGTTTGCTACCACCCCTTACACGACTGCCACCACCAACTAAGACCTGGGAAGGAAGGCTGGCGTTATTTTTTAGTAGTATCTATTTGAGTCCCCTCATGTAACCGATGGAGAATGTTTTGGTTCAGAGTTATTTTTAAATCGTATTTATGTCAGAACATTCTTTCAACTCCTCCAATTTCTTGTTTTGAATATTCGGAAGGGCTACTAAAACAAATTTGGATGAACTGGGGTTTGTTTGCCGTACATGAAATAAAAAGATGTCTTCTCGCATGAACTTGAGTCCGACCTGCCTGGTTCGAACAGGCGACCTCAAGATATGATGTTTCCCATTACAGTCTTGCGCTACTTCCAGCTGAGCTAAGGTCGGGTTATTGGATTGGAGTCCGATTATTATTCAGACGTGATGTAGCTACCTACAGATCCAATGACAAGTCAAAATCAAATTGACTGGACTCTTGTTCAACTTTCCATTTCGGGAGTATGTAGTTATCTCAATCAACAAAATTCGAAGCATGCGCAGCTCTTTGTGGGAGCGGATCGAATATTTATTTTTTGTTCCACCCATTCTATGTAAGTAGTTCCCTGGAGACTGATTAGATGGACCGAAGCGTTGATCAATCAATCAATCAACTCAGGAGTCAGAAGCATGGAAAACCCACGCGTCGGTCGACTCACAGTGCCGATTTCTTTTTCCTTTGCTCAGGTGTGCGAAGACACCGGAATATCATATATGAACGTAGGGTCCGCACTCACACTTTTTCGTAAAGCAAAGATTTTTTTGAATCATCTAAAATCGGGGCCATGAGCAAAGATTTTACCTTTTTATGGTCAATTTTTATATCAAATTGATTTTGTATTTCTATCTTTGAATTTCTGTGGCCGAATCCAAAGGTGTTGAAACTTGATTTGACATTTTATTTGTTCTTCTCACCATACCATGATGACGCAGGGGCTATCGTTCAAGATATCATCCATGGCGAGAAGAAGACATCGAAGTCCACGCGACGACTCCATAACATAACGTCTACGGCGCCCATTGCAGTTGCAACTGGTAGCCCTCGCTTGGGCCCCCCCCACATCACAAGTCATCTCGGCCACCCGATAGGTATCGTTTCAGGATGGATGCAGCTGCTCTTCAAACCCTCGTATCATACCTGCATAACCAAAGGGAGTTTAGGGATGTCAGTTCTTCGTCCTTTCGCTTCCGTCGCGACCACATCATTCTAACCATGCCTCTTCTTGTTGTAGTATCTCTACAGTGAGCGTACTAACTACATAAATGCTGTACGTTGTCCCTCTCACTCACTCACTTCCCCGTCATACCTAGTATCAGCCGCTTCTTTCCTGGTCAGTCCCTTTCACATAAACCTCGCCCTAGGTTGATATAGGCACCGCCTCGTACCTACGATACAGACATACGATTACCTCTTGAACGTCAACCGAGAGGTTACACTGATCTCGTACTCTCCATGGACATATACGAAGATACTGTACTTCGTCGTACGATACCTCCCATTTGTCGATATCGTCTTTCTCCTCCGGCGTATGTCTTTTTTCCTCTTTCCCTCTAGGTGGTGGAGCTAGCTCGCTCGTAACTTATGTACACCATGACGATAGTCCAACTCGTCATTGGGCTAAGGAAGGATGACTGTGCTTGGTTATTCCCTGCGGTTTCTTGTGAGTAGTCTATCTAACACCTTTCGTTATTAAATAGGCACCTAACGATCATCACGGTAGGGGTGACGACGGTTTCTACCTTCAGCGCAGAAAGTAAACACCTCTTCCTCATCCTCACGCCCTATCATCGTTTCTGAGACGTCCTCGCAGTCATCATGATGATCCGAACCTGGGCCGTATGGCAACGAGATAAGAGGATCGCTATCGTGTTCCGCGCTCTGTGCTGTGTCTATATTGGTTTATCGGCGAGAGGTAATGTTAGGTTCGTCAACAGTATCGTTTGTGCGTTATTTCATTTACGTCAGTCCGCTGTATGACATCTGACTTTTATTCTCTTTTTTTTGTTAAAAAAAAAGTGGCGGACCCACCGTACCCGGGGTTCAGAGGCTGCATGGTCTTGGGTGCTGCGAACAGTTTGACAGACACGTACACGATCCTGGTAGTCATGGAGTTCCGTACGTCCTGAAATCTATTGTTTTTTTGCCTACGCTCACAAAAAACGAATCTACAGTTGTCCTTTTGTTCATGGCCATGAGCGCCATACGAACATGTTCGTGATTTTTCGAAGGTCTTCTCAAAGACTAAAGTTTGGCGATCTATGTACGTAGTCAGGAAAGGAGGTGGTACGAGTCGGCTGTCGCAGATCATTCATCGAGATGGTGCGTACTACAATTTACGCTAAGAGGAGATTTTGATCATTCAGTTCGGTCACAGGCATTCTTTTTTATATGTATCTTCTAGGTTTGCCTCCTCCTCCTCCCTATCCTGTGCATAAAATTCCGGATGCCCATTCGCGTTATGTATAGCCGGCTCCATCGCAAAGGTGGTCTTCCTTATCGTCTCACCAGTAGGTTTTCACTCCATTCCCTCACCTGCTCCTGCTCGTTAACCTTCTCATCGTCGGTCTTCTCTGGACACAGCTCGATCTCCACTTCAGTTTTGTCCCGTGAGTTCGAATTCTCGCTCGTTATACCCAATCAACGGACTGACTCATCGGTTTATTTTTTTTCTCCTAGGATCTGTATGGTGCTCTACTCGTCGCTCACATGCCGTGTGCTCCTTAACATTCGGGAAGTAGCGTGCTCGGGCCATGGCCGAGAAAGTGGGGCTACGACGCAGTTGCATGATTATACTCTTCCGTTGGCGTTCCATTCGCGGACTCAGGATACTATTGAAACGGAAGCAGAACAACGGGTTGTACAGAGGTGAGGGTTAAACATCAAGTATTTATTGCCGGCCATTCTGGTAGGTCTATGAGATTTTTCAACAGATTACATGACTATCTGTATGATTTTTGAGGTTTTGCGTTCAATGTAGTGGGTAAGAGCAAAACAGAGAAAACAAATAAAATGGAAAGGATATTCCCAACACCACCTTGTGCCAATTTTTTTTTTTTTTTCAGAAAGATGGCTTGGATGCTTCTAGGGGTAAGGCTACTACCCGGAGTTGGCCAAAAATTTTGTTGTGCGCTTCGAAGTTCGCGCGCAGATGAACAAGCCAGGAGGCAACACAACAAAACTAATATCACCGGATTCTTTCAACGTATCTCTCTACTTCTCTAAGCTTATGAATTTTTTATGTCAAGAATTGGTCAAGAATTGTTTGTGTCGTCAATGACGGCTTTGTTGTGGTCACGTGCACGTGAGCCGCCTACATAAAAAACAAAAATCAGAGGACAACGCAGGTTGTTGTATTATATATGTACGGTTTATTACGCTTCTGCTATCGTGGAAGGGAATTCCACTGCGTTGACGAACTGGACATGCATACTACCTGAGGCCAAAACACATTTGCCCCAACGTCCCAAAATAGGTAAACAGGTGGTCACACCCGAGGTAACGCGTAATTTTCCAACAAACCCCACGTCAACATCCCTCACCTTGCACCTCTCTCTTTCCTCCTTCCCTTCCTCCCGTAGAGAAAATGGCTTCCCTCGCAAGGCTTCGTATGGCTCATAGACTCGTAAGTTCAAGTCTCTCCTGTCATATACAACACCGGATGCCGGACCCGGCTTTTCCCATATGCATATCACCTCCCATACATCCATGCATATTCACAAGCCAGCGCATCACTCACTCACGCTTTCCATCTCTCCTAGCCCCGTGCCTCCCGCCCACTCGCGCGCTCAGTCCAAACATCAGCCGACACAACCCAACTCCACTCCTCGCCCTCCGACCCATCCCTTCCATTCACCTTAAAACTCCACGAAGACTCCTTCCAGTCCTATCAATGCGACACACCCGACTTAGAGGTCCAACTGACAAAGGAAGAGTTACTGTTGATGTATAGACAGATGCAGACCATGCGAAGGATGGAGATGGCTGCTGATGCGCTTTACAAGGCCAAGCTCATTCGTGGCTTTTGTCATTTGGCTATTGGCCAGGTCGGTGTTCTTTTCCTTTTCTCCTTCGACAGGTACGCTAATCCACTCCACTCACGCAGGAAGCAGTCTCAGTAGGCCTGGAACACGGCATCCTCCCCACCGACAGGGTCATAACCGCCTACCGCTGCCACCCATTCGCAGTCATGCGGGGCGGCACGATCAAAGGCGTCATAGGCGAACTCCTCGGCCGACAGGACGGCATGTCCCACGGGAAGGGAGGGTCGATGCACATCTTCACGCCTACCTTCTTTGGAGGGAATGGGATTGTGGGTGCCCAGGTGCCCATTGGTACTGGCGTGGCGTTTGCGCAAAAGTATAAGGGTGAAAAGAATTGCACTTTTGCGCTTTATGGGGATGGAGCGAGTAATCAGGGACAGGTGTTTGAGGCCTTTAATATGGTCAGTGGGGTTTGGCTCGTTGCGGCGTTCTTTTCCTTTTCGTGGTCGAATCAACGCTAACATCCCTCACACAGGCCAAGTTATGGAACCTCCCGACCATCTTCGTCTGTGAAAACAATAGGTACGGAATGGGAACCTCGGCTGCCCGCAGCTCGTCCAACACCGAGTATTATACCCGTGGAGACAAGATTCCGGGGTTGCAGGTGGGTTTGCTTACGCTTTCGTTGTGGTTTTTGTTCCTTGGTGGATTTCACTTGTTGCTTTCTTTCTGCTTGTTGATTTCCGCCTTTTTATTGTCGTCTTTCGTTGTCGTCTTTCCCATTCTCATCATCTTCCTCTTCCTCCTTCGCCGTACCGTTTTCCCCATTATCGACTTCTCCCTCCCACTTGACATTTCCTTTCCTTCCCCTCTTCTCATCCCCATCCCATCCCATATCACCTATATCCCCTTGTATTCATCTTTACCCCGCTCCCCTTTCGTAATCACATCCCCTTTCCTCTTCCCCATTACTCCTTCCTTCGATGTCTCCTTCTCCTTCCTCGCACCACCCTCCCTTATCGTCTTTCTTATCCTTTCCCCACATTCTCTTCTACCCGTTATCGTCTTTCTTCGGCCTACCCTCCCATCGTCGTCTTTTTCTTCTTTCCTTTCGTTCTCTTCTCCCCTCTTTTACTTATTGCTCGTTTATCAACTCCTTCGTTATCTTTCTTTCCTCTTCTCCTGTTCCTTTCCTTGTTTTTCCACCCTTCCCCTCCGGCTTATCTTCCCCCACTCTCTTCTTCTCGTCTTTCTCCCTTCCCCCTCTCACTCCTTCATCCCCATCTCCTCCCCCCTCGTTAACCCAACATCAACGCTGACGCTGAACCCCCAGGTCAACGGCATGGACATCATCGCAACCAAACAAGCCGTCGCTTACGCCCGCAAATGGGCCGTTGACGATGATAAAGGCCCGCTTTTGCTCGAGTTTGTGACCTATCGGTATGGAGGGCATTCGTACGTCTTTTTTGTTTTTCGTCTTTGGGTTTTGGGTTCCCTTGTTCGGTTTGAGCTTTTGGCGCCCCTTTTCTTGTGGCGTTTTTGTTTGCAATGGCTACTCTTTCACCGGTTTTTTGGAGTTTCCTGCCATCTTTTCTTCACTTCGTCTTTTGCCAGCGCCCAGCCTTCCCGCCCTCACTATCCCGTTCTGGTGTCACTTACGCATACAGCCAACTTTCTTTCCTTTATTCCACTCTAACCCCTCACCATTCTTCCCCCCCTCTTCGTTGCCCTTCCCCGGCCACACCCTATATTCCCTTGGTATCCTCGTCACCCTACCTCCGCTTTCCATATACCTTTCTTTCGTTCCCTGTCCCTTCTGTCGTTGCCCATTCTTACCCCCGGAATCCCTTTCTCCCTCGCTTCCTCTCTATTCCTTTGTCTTCTTTTGCCTCCTTTCCCTTTTCCTTTGCCCCATTTTACTTTTGCCCATCTCTTCACCCTTTCTCCACCCCTTGGCATCTCTCGTCCTCACACACAAATCTAACCTCACCCTACAGCATGTCCGACCCCGGGACCACCTACCGTACCCGTGAAGAAGTCCAGCGCATGAGGAGCACTCAAGACCCTATCCGCGGACTGCAGAAGTATATTGAGGAGTGGGGTATGGCTACTGAGCAGGAACTTAAGGTGCGTTTTGGGAGACATTCCCTTTTTTTACGCTTTTCTTTTCTTCGTTGCTCCGCTTTTCTTTGTTCGCTTCCTTTTTGCCTTTGTCTGCTTTCTTTTCTTTTATTTTACTTCATTTCTCCGCTTTCCTTTATTCCTCGCCATACTTTCCTTGCTTCCTTCCTACGCTTTCCTTTCTTTCTTCGTCTTTCCTTTACTCTCTTTCTTCCTCGGCTTTCCTCTCTGCCTCCCCTCATTTTTCTCCGGAACTAGCATGGGGTTAGACGTTGGGTGCTAGCCTTTGGCCGCGATTTTGACCTGCTCCCCCCTGCGTTTGTTTGCGTTGTTCTAGTGGTGCCCATGTGTTATGGGTTGCCGTCCGTCCCTTCCCCACCCACCACTGCTTCACCGCCAGCGCGGGCGAGTCCTACATTTCCCCCCCTCCTTCCTCCCTTCCCTCCTTTCTTCTTTCTTCCTCCCTTCCCTCCTTTCTTCTTCCTTCCTCCCCCCCCCACCGCTCCCACCAACCGACACTAACCCTTCTCCCCACAGGCCCTCGACAAAGCAGCCAAAGCCGAAGTCGACGCCGCCGTCGAAGTGGCCAAGGCTTCCCCCGAACCGTCCACTAAGGACCTCTGGACCGATATTTACTACAAGGGGACCGAGCCTCCGTTCATGAGGGGTAGGGAGAGGGAGGAGGTACGGTCTTTCTTGGATTATGACACCACTAGGGGGTTGGGCTAATGTTGACTGTTAGGTTCATGTTTACTAAACCCTAGGATTTGGGGTTGTTAAGCGTGTGGGCTGTTAAACGTGGATGTTCACGAGTTTTGGATCGGGGATTGAGGTGGGCGAGCGGAGGTTAGGTACCCTACGGCCATTTTCGTCAGCTTTTTATTGCCCGTTGTTTTTTTTCCTTGCCCTTTTTTCGATACATAGATACTACCTGGTCGAATCAATGTCCTCCGCGCATGAGATGGATAGAACTGAAGACTGACACAATTACAGCTGATTTCAGATCTATGCGGAATTCCCAAAAAAAAAAGGGCTCAACCCCAGAATCAAATGACATAATATTTTCCCATGCGCAAATTCTAATATGCCTCTAAGTCACTTGCGTTTAAGCTCAGTTCTTTCCTTCAGTCGTAAACTGGAGAGTATGCTCATCAAAGGCATCGTTTGATGACCTAAGTCTTCCCCGCATGCTCCCATTCATCGCTTTGCTTTCCGTCCGTGTCACATGCTTTGTCGCGTCTTTTATTGTGAATCCGTTTTACACCGCACCCCCGATTGTTAGTTCTGCCCTTGCTTCTATTCCTGCCGGTACATGCGTGCATACGACTTGAGAGTTGTTGCCTCAGATTACGTTGGGCTATTTAGAGATGTAAAAGTATATACGCGCGACCTCGCATCCAATAAATTATTATATGATCAGGTAAAGGCTGCCTTCTCCATCGACAACTTGCCGTTTTGAAGACCGAAAAAATGGCTTCATACGCAGCATTGTGAACTTCGAAAGGTTGTCCTGATGTGGGACTAGCATAGCATCATGTGTTTGGAGATGGACTTGGAGCTTCAACGGCCTTCATCTTGGCCCCCATCTGCTCATGCGGTCGAGGAGGGGCAAGAATTGGAAGATCAGCTGCTCGCCAAGGCTCGATGACGCCTTCGAATTCGGAGCCGTGGCGTCTAAAGGAGTATAAAACGACCCCCCACTCGAGATCATATCATTACTAGATAAAGATACATACACAACCATGGGCCATGGCTGACGTTCGCGACGGTGGCATGTACAAAATCGTCAACCTGAAATGGCACACCGTCATCGATTTAAATTCGAACGACGACAGGTCTAGTGCATATGACTATATGCTGCCTGATGAACCTCTCCAGCTGAAGGAATTTTATTAAGAACCGGGGTCCCAGCCTTCAGCTGAAGCTAATAGGTACAAACAGCCGATTTTCTTTTTGGGATTCCGCATAGATTTGAAATCAGCTGTAAGCAAATCACGTGATGCGAGTGTCTCAGGTTGTTCAAGAAAACTGGGACCGGTTTACCGTCCACTGCAACTTGTTTGAATCTTTTTGTCGGTTTAAAAGTGCAATAGCAGGGAAGTTCCTCTTCTTGAAGCCCCTCTTGTGCGTTCTTCTCTACCTTTCTCAGATATGGTGCTCTGATGTAGCTGATTCCGGGGTTACCAGAAATGCAGATACCGTGCATACCTCGGAAACGATACACGGAGCCTGGTGGAGTTTCGGTTCTGGTCCCTGGAAGATGTGGAAAGTGACTTCAGTCACCTCCCTTTAATTTTTGTTGGACCGACTCCGGAACTCGAATTTCGTTTGACTGGATAACAAATATTGCGAGGTACCCTGTAACCCAGGGGCGGCCCTCTCAGGTGCCGACGGAAGCAGCAGGTGAGCAATGTTATCTTCTTGGTGAATAAGGCTGCAGATGCTAGCTGTGCTGGTACGTGTTGAGACTTAGCCGTTTGGGAAGCTAACCCCTGTGCAGGTATTTCGTGATGTTGACATTAAACCATTCGAACAGTGCACATGCTCCAGCCTCAACCAAAGTCGTTTTGGAATGTCGCCACCGTTAGTCTGCTTTACCCGCTTGGCTCTTGGATCTTAGCTCTCAGGTCGCCGACCGTTGAACTCTTGGCATGTGATTGTCATTCTTTGAGTGGTTTTGATTGGCTGACGAGGATTCTCATTTTATAGGCACACGTGTCCATGGGCAACAAACATTTTCAGTACGTCCCTGCTCCGTATTCTCGTTATAAAATTTCACTCTTAGTTCTGTCCACAATGTTCAGCCACCTCTGACTATACTTGGAAACGAAATGGATGCCACACCGCGCCACTGCGTCAATCCTTCTCACGAAAGCTGCGCGATGCCCTTTTTGCCCGAATGCTGTTATATTTTCCAAGCCAAAGTCTTGTTTGATCTTGCCCCAACTTCGAGCAATTGACTGAGCTGCATGATTTTGGATTGCGACCTTGAAATACCTTATCATTTCACTTACCCCCACGCACAGTGATGAGGGAAACGTAGGAATTTTGTCACCTCTCACCCTCACCTCTTCCCGTCAATCGCCGCTAGCATAGACGATGGCAACCATCAAATACTACCTGGCCGCCCAACGAAGGAAGTGTAAGGTGGGATGCTGTGGGATGCAATGTGATAAGATAACCGTCGCGTGCCCTCCAGGCTCCGTGATTTCCCAATGATTTCCTCTTTCTTGTTTTGGAGAAATGATAAACTAAAATAATTTTAAAACTTAGAAAACCTTTTGTTTCGGCCTTTCTGGGAGCCTTCCCGACGCATCACCGCAAATGATCAGGCACCGTACCTTACTTAGGTCCCAATGTGTGCTGATCTGCATGCAGTACCAACGTGTAATCTGAGTAAACTGGCCAAAAAAAAATGCACAAGAGGCAGCCGTCGATAAGGAAAGTCGCATCTGATCATATAATTTTCTCTCAAAGAATCTTTCTAAGATGCGAAGGCAGAAACGAAGGGATGGCCTATTTTTAGCTTGGCATGGACGAGGGTCGGGCTCATTAAGGACAGCCCTGACGGAAAACAAAGCTGGCCAGTCATGAGCGCTGTTGAAGTTCAAGGCAAACAAATTGCAATTAAAACCCAGCTTCCCACCGCCCACGACAAGGCTGCGCGCAGGCCATCAACTCCGCCCGTCAAGTCATCCCCCACCTTGCGTCCTCCTCTTCCGCTTCCCCCTTGGAGACATCGTCCGATGGTATTTTATGCATTTGGTCGGCGGGCGCTGGAGTTGGTAGTCTGGGGCCTTACGAGTGTTGTTCTTGTGCAGAGTGTCATCACACCTTTCCTACCGCAGGTCCGTCCTTGATGCTCAGTTTATGAAGAGAATCCTTGCCTAATTACCCCTTCTACAGTCCTTCTTTTTCGATTGGAACCTTCCTGGCCAAACATACCCTATTCCCGTATCAGGTTCGCCCGAGCTTATATGATCAGCACCAGAGCAGCTTCTTGACACACCTCCTAGTGCAATGCGGAAACATCCACATCGTTTGGGAGCGAAGTTCCGCAACAGGGTATATTTGTTTAGCCTCTCCATTATCATTTCCACCTCGATTTATGCGATTCACCCAGCCCAAACAATGTCGGTCCATACTACCTTCAAGTTTATACATCGTCAGTGAACAGCAACCTTTCGTCTCACCGCTCATCACCTAACACCACAACAGGATTTACGTTGTTCCAATTATCATCCCCGTTGGAAACGTCCTGATTTACGTGAGTTGGAACTAAGGAACCTCTTGGATCGTGAGATTCTGACCGCCCTTTAGGACTGGCAAGTCCCTTTCCCACCGGGCACTCTTGTGAGCACCATTCGTCTAAAGACTTGACATACACTAAACATTTCGAATGTATAGTACCAAATCTGCATGGTGAGTTTCCCGTGTTCCTATCCTCCTTCTGTGTTCATCTTGAGCTCCAGTTCGACACAAACGGTAACACCGGAGGGTGTCAAGCCACGTACACAGTCATTCCTAATACAACGGTGACAACACCGACTTGCACTAACGTTACATTCCCGCCCCTCCTTTCCATCGATGCCCAAGTTGATAATGGGCCGATGTCGCAGGTTGGCTGGATAGATCAAGTCAGTCCCATTTGTAGCGTCGTTGCTGACTCGAACCTTCTGTTCTAACTCTCCTCCAAAGTGCAGCGACATTTCCATTACTCCGAAAAACGGGACACCGCCATATTTGCTTACGGTTTGCCCGAATTTCTCCTCGATCCGCTCCATCCACCGATAATCTACTTTTACAGATTGCCCCCGCCTTACACCCGCCATACAACATTAGTAGCCCCGACATGCGGAGCATCAATTGGACAGTCACTTTATCATGGGCATCACCGTTCTTTATCAGTGTCGTCGATTCAGCTGGGAATATGTGGGCGAATGGCCTTCTGCACAGTGGCCAAGGAAGCAGTTCTGCTTGTCTTGCGGGGAACACTACCACTACCGGGTAAGTAGTACCACGAATCTCGTATACTCCTTTCTTAAGGACAAATCTATAGCTCCAGCACAGTCAAATCAGTCGTCGCCATCGGTTCTGGTGTCGGCGGACTGGCTGTCGGGCTTCTCGTCGGAATCTTATCGGCTTTCTTTTTTTTGAGGCGGCACTACAAGAAGAAGGATAGGCAGCGGTCTGCATATATGGCAGACTCAACTCCAGGTTCTCCTCATGCGATGCTCGATCCTCTGACTACAATGGGAACCACTTCGCAGTATACGCCTATACCATTTGGAACCGTTGCGGATACTTCGTTGGGAAGCAGTAACCCTTCTTCAATGGCTCGTTCGTCAGGCTACGCTGTCGAACCTTTCGTAATGCCAGGAGAAGATGGCCGTCGTAACGAACTTCCTCCCGGACCTAGCCGTGTACTTTCCGCTGGCAGTACTTCACATGCGCCCCAAAACCAAGTCTATGTTGTCCACCACGATAGCCAAGCACCCCCTGTTACTATCTATCATGAAGATGGTACACAGGTCGTCGAATTGCCACCCAGGTATCTTGCTGGAGCTTCCTCTCCGACGAGTGCACGAAGCGTAAGCGATGGCAGAAGCGACGGAGGACGGACGGCATCAACTTCCGAACCACCGTCATTCCTTCGGGAGCATCGAAGGCCGACTACGGTCAAAAAGCCCGCCAAGGAAACCGTCTATTTGAGCAACCCAACATCGTAGCGTTGTTCCCCCCGTACCACTCCCGCCACCATCATCAAAACCCCTGACCTACTTGTTCACGACAACGTTGCGCTGCTTTCCCAGAGACGAACATAGTGCAGCTACGATTTTTCTTTCACACTTTCGATCGGATTTTTTTTGTGTGCTTCCCTCAAAAGGTAAGAGTAGGATAAATTTCTCTGGGTCACAATAGTATTTATTTACTCAACTTCAATTCCTTCCTTTGATACTCGATTGTAATCTGATACCACCATCTCTGGTTCAATTTTTTCAAGTGTTCGATTTATTTGCCCCTATTCTATTCTTAAGTACATAAATTGCACAATCATTCTTGGCTTGGATCCGACCAGAAATACCTAACTAAATCTCAGAGTCAAGGAGACTCACTTGAATATTGACCGTGATCGAGTCAAACTTGGTCAGAGGGGTAAAGTCGTGAAATCCGCCGACCATGCAACGATTTTCTTGAACTTCAGGTGTCAACTACTACGGATAAAATAAAGAGTCCCAATCGTTTACAAGCAAAAAAAAAAACTTCACCTTTTGCCCTTCCCTCCGTTTAAAGAATATAAAAGCGCGAAAACCATTGACTTCGATTGACTCAATGAGAGCCTTGCGAGAGCCGATAGTGAAACGTCCGTAAAGACATACAAACAAAGATTGAATATAAAGGCTGCGCTCTTGCTGCATAGTCACCTACTTACTATACATCATGCCTGTAACATTCCACCCCAGCAACATTCTTGCACAATCTTTTCCAGAAACTTCTAAGGTTTACTCAGCGGAAGGACTCCTGGCCGTCGCCTGCCCCACTCAACGCGCCAGATGCGGTGAAATTATCCAATCCTCTTTCTCCAAGACCGGTAACGAAGACATCCTACCCAAAACTAACGGCTTCGTTCAGACGGTCGTCGAAGCTTACAACAATCACCGTTGCTTGATTATCCGCCCGGACGACGTCTGGGCCGCCATCTTCGTTCAGTTGAGTTTCTACATAAATGCCCACGGCGAAGAACTCCGTTCCGCATTCGTTTCCCATGAAGGGAAGAAGATGCTCACAGTCATCTCGCCAAATACTCTAGACTCGACGGATTTTGGTGATATGGCCGTAGCTATGACGGACGAAATTATGAAGAACGTGAACGACCCTGCTCTACGCGAGTGGATCCTTCCTCAATTCACAACGACGACGCCAACTGACACGGTCGTCTTCTCTGCGCTTATGATGGCGACGATGAAGACTTACTTCAGTTACACTTGTAAATTCGCTTGTGGCCTGCCACGTGTGACGCTTGAAGGCGAAAAATCAGACTGGGAAGCTATTCTTGAAAGATTGGAAAGGCTCAAGGAGTACGGGTTGCAAACCATCGCTTGGTATCACTTACTCAAACCGGTTATTTCGAATTTCGTACGGGCATTTGAGGATCCGGAGGGCGCTGAGAATCTCGATTTTTGGAACCGGGTTTGTAGTCCTCAGCATAGGGGGAGCGGCGTATCGTATCTCGCCGGGTGGGTTACTGCCTTTTGTGCTTTTCAAGAAAACGGCAATTGGATTGGGCAGAAGTTAAATTGGGAGGTACGTTTTTTATATACTGAGGTTGAGATTTGAGTTGACCTACACATTCTCCAGCTCGTCAATGAGGTTGATCCCGCAACACTCTCTGAAAATGAAATTTTCAGGATTTATGGTGGCACCGGCGCCGGCGCGCGGTACCATAAGGTTGACAACAAGAAAATCCCGTCTGGGTTTGCCGAAGTTGACGTCCTCATCGAGGATAACTTCAACACTCAGTTTTGCATGATGACCGTCGGCTTGATTGGGGCGCGGATATGTTCTAGCGGCGATACACAAAAGTCCAAATCTGGACAGAGAGATACTGTTAAACCCGTTTCGGGTTGGTGGTTATTCTCAAAAAAGTGATCTTCAAAAAATAGCGCCGTAGAGAAGGCAACTGAACAGGAATAGATATGAGAAGTAGTGATGTCACGGCTCGGCTTGGCTGGCTCGCGGCTCGGCTCAAGTGGTTAAGCCCATCAAAGTGGCTCAGAGCCGCTCTGAGCGGCTCTTAGCCGGCTAAGCCGATTGAAATTGCCCAAAGTCGTGGGCTCATTGTCCTAGTTGTATTTATGCTGTACTTATGCCTTTTAGGTATCAATTATGTTGTGTAGACCATTCCTACAAAAAAAGAAAGTCATATTCTTTGAGTTTTGCACAAATCGGTATCTTTGATGAGATTATTTGGCTATGTTTGTCTCCTTGTACCTATTACCAAACATACTTGCGAGATGGCTCTGATGAGTAGGGTATAGAAATATATGTTCAAAATAGCACAAGGGCCTTGTACATAGTGTTTTATCATGTTTTTATAATGTTTAAAGCTATCTACCAGCTCTGAGTTTTAAGCCACTTGAGGCATGGCTCGAGCGGCTCTGAGCAGCTCTGAGCTGGTAGCCGATTTATCAGCTTGGCTGGCTAAAATAATGGCTCGGCTAACCGGCTCATCGGCTCCGAGCCGAGCCATTTGCAACACTAATGAGAAGTAGTTAACCGTGATTTTTGGGCCTCAATTGTATGGATAGAATTGACCCATGGATCCTTGTAAGAGTGATACTCGAGCCTACATTTTCTCAACACCTGTGCAGCTATGAAGATCGAAGCTCTAGATGCAAGGCATTTCTACACGAGCGTCTTCTGCAGCGCCTCCAACTCTAATGGAAGGTCGTCCCCAGGTAATCCACTTTCAACGCTGACGAGTGCCCGTTCAAGCTTACCCCCACCTCACCGCGACGACGAGCAGAGAGCATCTGAGCAAGCCCATTAGACGTCGGAGAAATTTGTAGAGTCAATTGCCGTAACCGCGGAAAGAAATTGTGTTTCTGCCCAACTTCTGGACCAGGGCCGTCACCACTTCCTCGGAAACGTCACCATAGATGATTAGTTCTTCAAGGGATTTCGCTTCTGGAGATATAGTAAACTGAGCTCGCTGTTCAGCGCACGCCGTGGTGCGAAGGTGGGATGCTGACAGAGAGCAGGAAGACCGCCGTAGACACCCCCCTAAAAGCACACACGTCCAAATCTTCCATGTCTAGATAAAGCGTCAAGACCTTCAAAGAACGTCAAGGCGATTGAAGACGTTCTTGATATTCGTTTCTGCATACAAATACAGCCAGTGGAGGTTTGGAAACTGAATCGGTGTGGACCAGGCCGACACGTCGCTTGGGGAATAGATTTCGTTGATACGCAAGGTTTCAATTTGTGGGCACTTCTTGAGAAAATTGTATAACTTGTTGATGTCCAACTCGGCCACAAGATACAGCACTATAAGCTGTTACCAGGGAATACGGTGATGAACATGTGTTTGTTCTACCAACATGAATCCGGATTTCCGAAGCTTTCTACGGTTACGCGAATCGACTTGCACTTCCGCACTACAAGTGCTTCTCTCCAATTACCATCGCTTCAATCCACCTTCGGACGTCTTTTGCATCGTTCAGCGCACTCGCCCTTCGCATCCGAATATCCTGGGCATGTGTCTACAGAATATCCGAAGACTTTATCACGTGTTCGTGCATCACGGATCATTTCACCTTCGAATGTTCGACACAGGCTATACACGTGTTGCAACACATCTGTAGAATCTTCGCAAACATACCAACATATCTCCCACAACATCTCCGAAACACCACGCGCACCGCCATGCATCTCCGAATATTATTCCTTTCTGAAGCACGATTATTCTGGATATTCGACATTATTCGTACACCGCACGCAGACCGCATCAGGAAAATGTTTTTTTGCTGTAATTTGGTCATATTTATGTAGTCTATGTCGGTCCTATAGGTTCATATAGGTTACACGCAAACCTTTGTAGGCTATGATAGGTAGTAAATCCTACTGTACATTATAAGTAACTCTACTGAAGTCCTGAAGGATACTATCACATCAGTGAGTCTGAGCGAGGAGCTGGTGTGACGGGGAAACAAGG
>KN838576.1:79379-218675 GCA_000827195.1 Laccaria amethystina LaAM-08-1 | reverse complement strand
ATGACTGAAGGAGGGGGAAGTTGTTCAACCCCTCCTCGAAAGTAGGGAGTACTAGGTTCACTACTAATGAAGTGAACAGTAGATGGTCCTCGGTGAAAAACATCCTCGGTAGATTGCTCAGAATTGCTCTGGCGCTTGTCATCAATATAATTCGTGAGATCAATATCAACGTTATTCATTTCATGATCATTTGGAATATTTCGAGATTTAGACCCTAGCGGCGATGTGGGTGGATTTATTGCACTTGTTAGTCCCCGAACCGCTGGAGGTGAACGAGGACATGTCTTTGCTTCTTTCCCAACAGTAGAGGGGGAGGAAGGATGAGCAACCCCCAGTATATCAGAAGACCAGTCATGACAGACAGACGCCTGAGATGTTAGGCTTAGGTGGGCGTTGGAAAGGGTAATTAAAATAACTTGGTATCGCCGAAGTCTCAGGACAGATATAGCATAAGCAAAGTCGCGATCTCCGGAAATTATAACGATTGTGGTGGGAGCTGGGTTGTCGATTGCATGACCTAGCATGTCAACTGCCAGTGATAGTTGCTAAGGATGTGCCAGTAAAGAAAGTAGAGAGCGTACTTACCCAACATCATTTTATCAGCGACATCCTTTCGGCCGTTGTGGGGACAGTGAATTAAAGAGACCCCTGATGATTGTAATTCTGAAGTGAGAGTAAGTAACCGTGGCGTCAGTAACCCTGAGTCCAGCGACGAAATTTCAAGGTAAGCCTTGAAAAGCTTGACGCTTCCATAGAGCTGGGCCAAGCGGCGAATCCCTTTCACAATCTCATAGCCAGAGATGTTACTAGGAGCAGGGCAATTTTCTAAGGGTCGTTAAAACAAAACACATAGGTGGAATTCAAATAACTGACCGTAGTCCCAGAAAATGGCGACGTTTTCACTGCCATTGTTTTGCATGCTGGAGGTCGGCAGCGAAGAAAGCCAGCCTTACTTCGTGCTCCCTCAAACCTGCCCGCACGAGGGATAGGATCACAATAGGTTCTTGGGCGTCTACATGCGCGCTGCAGTTGAAGGTGCTGTGAGGCTCACAAATAAATAACAACAGCAAAAGGCTATTCAGGAAGAACGCCGGACAAATTCGTTTATATGATGTAAAAGACGTATAAGTCATAAAGCCCTTGAAGTCTCGATGAAGAATAAGCCTAACCAGTATGGGGGCTGTAAGGATACAACTCCTTCGCCACTTGTGTTTGTTCCTACAGTCATAACCCCAGCAGCCTTTGCGGCACCGATATACGCCGCAAATTTGGAGACATTCACCTTCTTATAGATGACCTTGTCAATTCGAAGTAAATCTGCCCCAAAGTAGTTCGAGTTGCCCCATCATGATAGTGTCTGATGCTCTCAACTGAAGATTCGGAATTTCTCAGGAACCGGGGGTTTGGGGCCCCAGCGTTGTGCCGGTTGCGTGACTGTTCTCAAAGTCGCCGACTGTCACCAACTGTGACTTTTCGCAACCAAACCATGACCACGACTTTGCGGGGTGCCAGGGGTGTCCCTCCATATTATGTAATGTAATTTCAGTTCACATAAGGTGTAGAGATTTCGACGTTCATTTCTGTGCCCAACGGTTACGGCTACATACGTGATGGGCAGTGCATTTATACACTGACATCGAAGTAGGAAATAAAACAGTTCATTCATTCCTGCCTTGTTTTCGACCGACCTTTGCCAGTGACTTTCTCACGATTTACGGTCGGTGACTGTGACCTCGCTCGACCGGCACAACACTGTCACATGTGACAGAGTGGTATGTAGCACAGAATAGATACAAACATGACGCAGAGGTATCACTGCGTAGCATTAGAACACAACGCAGTGGTAGATACAGAACATGATATCACTGCATAGCGTTAGAACAGCGCGGAGTGCTGAGGGAAGAGATGTAACCGTGACTCGTACTAGGACTCCATGGCACCGCGCAAAGTCGCGAACGTTTGACAGTTGACAACCTTTGGCGACTTTCTCACGATTTACGGTCGGTGACTCTGACCTCAGGTCGGCGACCGGCACAACACTGGTTTGGGCTGAACATTCGTCGAGGGACCTGCGAAGTGCGTCGTGGAGGGCCTGCGGATGACGTTGAAGCCGATACCTTTGGTGAACTGCTGGGTGGCTTTGACACAGAGCGAACGATGGCTGGCTTTCCAAAAATATGCGGAGAGGTCGCTGTTGCCCCTGTCGTCGAGGACGCAATAGTTGAAGCAGCCGCTGCTGACGAGGTTGAGGCCGCTGGTGTCACAAAGGTCGGAACTATCGAAGGCGTCACCGTGATCGCAACTGATGTATGAAGCCCTCGCCTTCAACTCCGTGGGTCTGATGATGTGAGCCCGATTTCAATAGGCTTGTTCTTCAACGGCCCTAACAGAATGAAGAGAATGCCTCACTGACAATCCAACCGGTACAATCCATAAAATACGGCACAATCACAGGCATGACACCGCTATGCCTCTTAACTTGCAAGGGTAGCTCATCTTTCTGTAGTGCGCGCCTTACCTCTGTTCAGTTCATGCTTCAGCGCAGAGGTTTAATCGAGGTGGCATTGAACAAGTCGGCCCAGGAACGCGCAGAACAGTTGATCGACTTGGCTTTGACAAACGGTGCAGATGATTTTGATGACATCGTTGATGAGGATACAGGTGTTTTGCTCAAGGTACGCTGGTGTCATTTCGATGCTACTACATTTTACCAAGTTCTCTTTTTGTAGTTTTCATGCTCCCCACTTGTATTTGCCCAATTGTCGACTGCGATTGCGTCACATACCGCACTCTGGTCAGAAATTCGAACAAGCGAGTCGGCGCAAGTTCCTTTGGAACCAGTCGAACCTTCGGAGGACTTGAAGAGTCAACTAAACACACTTACGGAAGAACTAGAAACGGATGAAGATACACTTCGGGTTTGGATAACTCTAGGTTCCTGAGAATACTATCGCGCCTCGAATTACCAAGGACGTTTCATTTGGCTTGTGCATAACAGGGATTAAGCTTCATCCAGGCCTGACCACCTGTACCTCTGAGATGTACGATGCCCTTCGTCTGGGCTAACGAGACATACTCAGCAAAGCTTTCGACTCCTGCATCCTTGTACACCGTTGCCTTCCGCGATACGAGTTCCATCCCCACACGCGAACGCAGTAGCTTTTCCCCTACAATAGACTGTAAGCAAGAGAGTGTTTCAATCAGATGTTGCCAATCTGGAGCCTCTCCGTGGATTCTACAGGACCCCGGGATGTGCAATACTGGTGGTATGGCTTGACAGATTGGCACGTCGTCACGTAAGCTCCCTTGGTTCATGAGTGGTGAGGTGATTGTTCCTGCTTGTCCAGTTTGTCCGTAATATGTTCGTGGTTCGTGCTGTGTGGTTCCTCCATGTCAATAGAATTACGACGATACTTTCCAGGGAGACTGAAACCAGATACAACAGTTAATTTACAGTATACAAGGGCGTGCTTGCGTTGCCAATCCAAAAATAAGCTTACAGCGTTATGGCTCCATACCACTCGGGGCGCAAGCCTATCCAAGCTCCGGCTTCTTTCCCTCCAAGTGCCACTATCCCTTCTTTCTCAGCCAATGCGACGTATTGTCCAAATTTCTCCACTCCAGCCTTCCTATAGACCATATTATCTTTCTGTGCCAGTTCCACTGCAATTCCGGAACGGAAAGGACGCGGAAACCCCGTTAAGCGGTGAAACTCAAGGATATTAACGAGAATCCTGAACTGTGGAGGTACAACCTTTACCTGCCACCCCGGTGATGGTACTGCGACCGGCACGACAGCAGCGACAGTTGAAGGTATTGAAGCAGGTCGAAGAAAACTGGGTAGTTCCGGCCGAATAGGCGCGATTGGTTTGACATCACCGGCGGTACCCTGTGAGGGAGGGGCGGGGGTCAGAATTTCTGGGTTCATTGGAGGATGGGAGGGATTTTCCAGGATGCGACTGGGAGTTCTTGGTGTTGCCACTGGCGTTTTCGAACCAGCATCCGGAATAGCCTCGGCTTCCAGTTCAATTGTAGAAGTGGACATGACTGAAGGAGGGGGAAGTTGTTCAACCCCTCCTCGAAAGTAGGGAGTACTAGGTTCACTACTAATGAAGTGAACAGTAGATGGTCCTCGGTGAAAAACATCCTCGGTATATTGCTCAGAATTGCTCTGGCGCTTGTCATGAATATAATTCGTGAGGTCAATATCAACGTCATTCATTTCATGATTATTTGGAATGTTTCGAGATTTAGGCCCTAGCGGTGATGTGGGTGGATTTGTTGCACTTGTTAGTCCCCGAACTGCTGGAGGTGAACGAGGACAAGTCTTTGCTTCTCTCCCAGCAGTAGAGGGGGAGGAAGGATGAGCAACCCCCAGTATATCAGAAGACCAGTCATGACAGACAGATGCCTGAGATGTTAGGCTTAGGTGGGCGTTGGAAAGGGTAATTAAAACGACTTGGTATCGCCGAAGTCTCAGGACAGATATAGCATAAGCAAAGTCGCGATCTCCGGAAATTATAACGATTGTGGTGGGAGCTGGGTTGTCGATTGCATGACCTAGCATGTCAACTGGTGATCGTTGCTAAGGATGTGCCAGTAAAGAAAGTAGAGAGCGTATTTACCCAACATCATTTTATCAGCGACATCCTTTCGGCCGTTGTGGGGACAGTGAATTAAAGAGACCCCTGATGATTGTAATTCTGAAGTGAGAGTGAGTAACCGTGGCGTCAGTAACCCTGAGTCCAGCGACGAAATTTCAAGGTAAGCCTTGAAAAGCTTGACGCTTCCATAGAGCTGGGTCAAGCTGCGAATTCCTTTCACAATCTCATAGCCAGAGATGTTACTAGGAGCAGGGCAATTTTCTAAGGGTCGTTAAAACAAAGCACACAGGTGGAGTTCAAATAACTGACCGTAGTCCCAGAAAATGGCAACGTTCTCACTGCCATTATTTTGCATGCTGGAGGTCGGCAACGAAGAAAGCTAGCCTTACTTCGTGCTCCCTCAAACCTGCCCACACGAAGGATAGGATCACAATAGGTTCTTGGGCGTCTACATGCGCGCTGCAGTTGAAGGTGCTGTGAGGCTCACAAATAAATAACAACAGCAAAAGGCTATGCAATTTCCCTCCAGAAACTTGAAAGAAAGCCGGTTAAACTCGTTGATGTAAAAGAAGTCACTTAGTATGTACTATGAAGCCCTTGAAGTCTCGGTGAGGTATAAGTCTAACCAGTAAAAGGCCATGGAGACCGCAAGGATACAACTCCTTCGCCACTTTCGTTTGTTCCTACAGTCACAACCCCAGCAACCTGTGCAGCATTGATATACGCCGCAAATCTGGAGACATTTGCCCTCTGATAGATGTCCCTGTCAATTCGAAGCAGATCAGTCCCCAAAGTAGATCGAGCTACCCCCTTAGGATAGGGTCTGATTCTCTCAACTAAGATTCGGAATTTCTCAGGAACCGGGGGTTTGGGCTGAACGTTTGTCGAGGGACCTGCGAATGGCATCGTCGAGGAGCTTGCAAAGGGTGTCGTGGAGGGCCCTGCGGATGGCGTTGAAGCCGATACCTTTGGTGAGCTGCTGGGTGGCTTTGACACAGGGGGAACGATGGCTGGCTTTCCAGAAATATGTGGAGAAGCCGCTGTTGCTGCTGTCGTCGAGGACGCAATAGTTGAAGCAGCTGCTGATGACGGGGTTGAGGCCGCTGGTGTCGCAAAGGTCGGCACTGCCGAAGGCGCCATCGTGACCGCAACTGCCGCGGGCGTCGCGGTTCTGTCTACGACCGTTGTCGCCGGCGAGGGTATTGGCACCGCGGCTGGCTGGGGCAGTGAGTCTTGAACTTCCGACACGATCGATACACTCTGTGCCGGAGGGGCATCTGTTGGTGCCACCCTGGTTGCAGAAGTATTGTTATCCTTTTCTCGTGCAGCGGACTCAGCCGAAGTTGGGGCCGTCGTTAGAGGACCAACCATAGAGAACCCAGAAGAACTCTCTGATGATGATGATACACTTTTCACCAAAGGTGGCGACCTATGGAGTTGACCTTTGATCTGAGATGGTTCTTGCGCTGGTGTTAACGGGGAGTGGCGAAGAGGATTGACTTGCTCGCGCCCCGTATCACTGTGATTCAAACTTGATCTCCGAAAGGCCGGAGTAGTAGTTTGTGAGAAGGGGATGGGGTCTTCTGGCTCTGGAAAGGGAAACTCTCTCTGTTTCCCTTTCCCCTTATCCGCCCACCTAGTGTACGACGCCAGAGGGTCGGGTGATGCATGGTGCCCCACACCATCTGATGGACGGTAAAAACCACTTGGTTCGTGTGTCGGCGTTCTCTCCTTGGCGTAGCTTGTTTCCATCGGAGGAGCCGAATCAGCCCTCAGCGGCCAGTGTGGCCTCGAGAGGCTATCAGAAAAAGTTGACAGCTTCGGAGGATTATAAGGATCTCCGAAAATACTGAAACGGTCGGGGTCGACAAATGGCTTGGAGAACGTTGAATTTCGCCGGCCGCGATTGCGGGTCTCGACATTGATTGGCTCCACTGGAATATCCTGGTGGCCGGGAACTGGAAGGGGCGAAAAGGGTTGCGTATGTACCGCTGGAGGCTGCGCATCAGGATTGAACGCAGTCTCGGTTTCTTCTCCCAGCTCCAGAATGGCCTTGTTCCAGTCAACATTCACCGACGCCTGAGATGTGACGTCGGGGTGGGTGCCTGGCGGGGAGAGAAGAATGACGCGATATTTTCTCAACCGGAGAGTCGCAATCGCGTAGCTAAAATCGCTATTTGCTGTAATGATGAGAAATGTGGTCGGGGGTGGGTGATCGAGGGCATGGATGATGAGGTCCACTGCAATGGAGTGGTTTAATTTCGGATGCTCAGCGGGAAGGAAGTAGCCTACCCATCATCATCTTAGTCGCGACATTCCTACCACCACCAGATGGACAATCAATTAAAGAGATTCCCGATGATTGCAGTTCAAGACGTAAATTTGGATTTCGCAGAGAGGTTAGAGCCGAGAAATCGTAATACGACCTGAACGATTTCACGGTGCCAAAGATTTGGCCAGTGATGCGAATATTCTTTGCGATATCATAACCTGAAATGTTAGACGTGGTTCGGGTCCCGTCTAAGACGAGTCAATGAGTGAAAATTGGAAATGACATCAAGTAGTTGTCGTCTGACCGAAATCCCAAAATATTGCAACGTCCTCAAGATCTTGCATCGAAAGTCAGAATAGTGAACTTGTGTTTCGTTGCACTATAAATGCCAGTCTCCATCATGCATACCTCATCCACGAGTTCGGAGGAAAACACTTTTACGCGTGTACTGAAAAACGTGCGAACATGCTGGTGATCTTAACTTGTTTAGAGAAACTTGGCTGAGGCGTCGTGCAGAACACATGCCGGATTTCGTCACAATGACAGGGAAGCGTTCAACCTTTAGCGCCTTCTTTTTACGGTGCAATAGTTGGACAACAAATCTGAATTAGGGATTAAGGAAGGAGGATAACGAGTAAAACCATGTGACCGAGAAATTCGTCTATTGAATAGTTTTCCCCAATCTAGCAAGGTGGTAATTAATAGTTGGTTTATGAATTTTCTTCGGCATTGGCTGTTGGGAAACACGCCATCAGTTCATGTGGTGCGAAGATAAGGCAAGTGACGCACTGTTGTCCGCATGCATTGGAAAAGTTTCTCGGCGTCCTCCCGGCACTTCCCTATTGAGTGTATATCGTCCGTAGCAGCCCAGCAACCTAGCATAGCCGAGAGTTGGGGCGCACACATCACGGTTGCGGCAGCTAAACAGGTGGATTATGAAGCCGGGTCAAAATGTGTGGATGTCACTGAATGATTTGGCTGACCCTTCCGCTGGCGTACTTTGAGCTTTTTTATGTGAATTGTCATATCGCTTCTAGGAGGTGAGGAATGTGAGCTAGAGTGCGAGGATATGGAGAGAGATATTCTTGCCAAAGAGTTGTGCTTAACTCGACTCAAGGCTTGATTGAGCAATGAGACTTGAGTAATAAAAAAAGTTGAGGAAGGCACGTGATGTAATTAACATGAGGTCCACGTCGTTTGTTGTCGCTTACTTGCTCGGTTATCCACCCAGATATAATTGCATCAAACTTCATTTCCTCTGAGTTCCTTCCTGCCCTTGCCCTTTATTATCCTCCGTATTTCTGCATTGACTTTTTAGGCGCTCGTTTTTGTATATTATGGCTCTCAACAAGAACAACTCTGGTTAGCTGCTTTACATACTTCTGTGTCGAAACATTGCCGACGCTTGTTCCTCTAGCCGTTAAGCGGATTATGCAAGAGGCTCGCGAACTCGCTAGTGATCCGTCTACTGAATATCACGCTGCGCCGCTCGAGGTGCGTCTCTGTTTCTACAAGTCTAACGCTTGAAACTGATTATGAACATAGGATGACATCTTCGTGGGTGGTGCCACACGATCGCTCTTATGTTGGCTGAGACGTTAATCAGGAATGGCATTGCACATTGCGTGGGCCTGCGGGCACCGAATTTGAAGGCGGGCTGTATCACTTTCGCATCCTTCTGCCCGCGGAATATCCATTTCGGCCTCCCTCGATCATGATGCTCACACCAAACGGCAGGTTCGAATTGAATACAAAGGTAAACCACACGTTGAAAATCGACGAGAGTGCCCTCATTCATGTAGTCTCCCTGCAGATTTGTATCAGTTTCACAAATTGTGCGTGATCATGGTGGTGGTGGATGAAAGTAGGCGCTTATTCCAAGTAGATCATGAAGAGCTCTGGCAACCGGCTTGGGGTGTTCGGACAGGTGAGTTTATGTACGTTGAAGGTGTTTTGCATTAGGATTTATAGTTTCTTAGCTATCATTGGTCTTCAAGGATTCTTCCCTTTAAAGGGGCAAGCTGCTGTTGGTGTGGGGTCAATCGAGTTTCCCACCACTGAACGGAAACGACTAGCAACTCTGTGAGTTTTCGCTATTCTTGTGAGACTTGTCTTAATAATTTCGATGATAGATCGAAAGAGTGGGTGTGCCCGCACTGCCAACAACCCAATTTGGAGCTGCTTCCCCACCCATCGCCTGAATCGGAGGCATCGACAAGTCCCAAGACCTTGGAAAGCCTTGAAGTGTCTAACAATGCTCCGGAAAGGGCCCAACCGCTGAATGTAGCAATTGATCAGCCTCCGGCTCTGGAAAGCTCCCCCAGTACTGCCTCGCCGCGAGGGGTGAACGACACCGAGGAGAGGAGAGTCGTTCCGATTCTCCGGACAAGCGTGGCACTAGAGCACAGTCGGCGAAGTAGTCACAAGCCGCCGCTCTTGCTCGATACTGCGATTTGTGTACTGCTCGTGCTGGTATTCGGAATAATTTGTCGGCGGATGGTGTAATCGTAATTGATAATGAGACTGGTTGCTATTTATAGATTTGAGGCTATTTATGGTGTGTTCGTTTCAATGTTTCTTCGTCTGATTCAATGCAGCACCAGCCTGAGCATTCTCTTAAGCGCAGAACCTCCCTTCGTTTTCCAGCACAACCTCCTCCAATTCCCATCCCACCTTCCCTCATAGAATCACCTTATCTCAAAGCACCTAGATTCAGACAAGAATCATCCGCTCCTTGTGTCCCTACAGAGGAAGACGAACGCTGGTTGCAGGATACAGTTCCTATCCAGTCACAGCCAAGCGAATCTCAGCTTTCCCGTAGAAAAACTGTTCCTGCGTCCAGTCAATCCAGAAACCCACCTCGCCCAGCGCCGTCTTCCCCTCCTATCGCACTCTGGCGACAGCCACCACCCACCAATCCCCCACCGCAAGCTCCAATAACACAGAGCCAGAGCTACCAGACACGATTACCAGCGGACCAGAGTTATTTCCCATCAGTGTCGTCTGTGCAATAGGCACATGAACAACTTTTTCATCTCTTTCAACGCACACGAACAGGAAATCGGAGAAACACCCGCCACCGCACTTTATCCATTTCTCGCATAAAGGTTCATTTCCAGCTTCAAGATTTCAGGAGAAAATTGAGACATTGCCTTATTTACCTAACATCCACGCTTTGCATCCGTCTAGAACAAATCATGCACCATATTATTGTATAGCATGGACATACCATTGCTCAACACACGAAGTAAAACGGCCATTCAATTTCATAACATACGGCGATAAAAATGGTTCGTAATGGCTTACTTCTTCTTTGGATCTCTGACGCTGAACAATAACAGGTCCTCATCCTCGAGATTATAGCTTGCAATTGTACTTGAATTTGTAAGCATCTTGCCCTGGTATGATATCCGGATACGAGATGCTGGGACGGAGCTGTCCGTATGCTGAAGAATACGGTCTCGCAGCGTCGAAACGAGGAGGTTTAGAGGGAGATCAGGGATAGACACGATCTTGCCGTCCAATTTCCACTCTGGTTTCGTGGGATCGTTAGGAAGCTGTACGAGAAGAGAAATAGGATACTAGAAGAAAATAATCATTAGTATTAACAAACACAAATAATGATAAAAGGCAGACTAACGGGATGCATTGCGATCCAGTCTTCTTCAGGGTACAAGTTACCACCTGGGAGCTTGGCGACTCGTTGGCGTTTAGCTGGAGGCAGCTCATTTACACCTCCCTCCATCTCGTCCGCTGAGCGGACCATGCCGGTCTGCGCCGACTGCATCGACCCATTTGCAGCTGCAAGTGCGGCCATCCGTGATGGATGCATGCCCGACGCAGGAGGCTGATACCCAAACGGCTGAGCAGCATCTAGGCCTTGATAGTGTAACGGCGGAAGCATGACGGGCGGCTGGCTGTACGCGGAAGCGGGTTGAGGACCAGATGATATTGTAGCAGCGGAGTATGCTCCGGACCCTGCTGCTTGAGGAGGGGCTGGCAAAGAAGCTGGCGCCGGAGGTAGTGTTGCTAACGGGGGAGGTGCAGCAGCCGGGCCAATTCCAGGTCCAATGGCGTTCGTTTCTTGTCTGCATGAAACATGAGCATGGCAAAGAAAAACCAAGTTGGTGAAGAAAACTCACGGTCCCAAACCCTTCGCACGATGAATAGCCGCGATTTGCTCGTCGAAATTGACGTTCGTCGAGAACTTGTCCAATGTGTTCGCCTTTGAGGCAGTATGTCCATCCCAAACAACCTTCTCCCTCTCCTTGCGACGCTCTCGCTCTTCTTCCTCTTCCCTCTTGCGCCGCTCCTCATCAGTCTCAGTGCCGAAAATATCGACTCGGGTTCGGGCGAGGTTCTTAAGTGAAGAGACAACATTAGCACCGCGCTGGAGCTCTGAGGCCTGTGCCTTGCGAGCCTCCAATGCATCGCGCTGCTCTTTCCATTTCGGATCCAGAAGCTCAATACGCATGTGCTCCTGCAGCTCGTCGACTGCTATTTGCTGTCCACAAATTGTACAAGTTGTCATGGCCCCCTTGGCGTTCTTCGCACCCACTGAGCATCACCGAGTTTTAGTAAAAGTAAGTAGGGGTGAATATGACATACGTTTGGGAACATAATCTGTCCGAATTTTCATTGGTCCAGCAGTGTTCACGGAGCTTGCTTGGATTGCTTGTGCACGTGCATATTCTCTCTGGCGAGCTTCCTCGTCCTGCCTCTTCTTTGCAGCACGATCCTCTTCATCATCACTCTCCTCCATTGCAGCATTATCTTCGCCACCAATACCAGCACCACCAACAGCAGCAGCCGCTTCCGCCTCTGCGGCCGCTTGTTTTGCACGATGGGCCTCAATATCCTCAGCGGTGTTTTCCATGATCATAGCGGCCATCCTCTTCTGTGCTAGTGTCATGTTCTCCACTTCCTGCACGCTCATTGGTGGTGGGAGTTCAGAATTGGCATCTGCAGCAGTAAACTCAATGGTTTGCACAATAGCATAATCGTGCCAGTCAATCTCAGCGAATGCAACTTCAACGACATTCTCAGCTTTGTGAGTCAGACGAGAAAAACGAGCACGCACTCCTTTCAGCCTCTTGATCATCTTCACGCTTCTTGTTCTTCTCTCGTTTATTCCTTTCCCATTTCCCATATTTCCTTGCGAATTCAAGAGTCTGCCACCGTGCACCTTTCTGCGCCCGCTGCTTCAGCTGTTCCAGCGTCTCCTTGTCAGGATGTAGAACTTTTGTATACTGCTCCACCAACCGATTGAAATACCCGAAAAGGGAGTGGGTGGGTCGCAGGAAGTCGAATTGGTAGTTACGTCCCTCACGAGCGGAGAGGTTGGCAAGGAAGATTCGTCCACGTCGAGCTGTGAACAAAGCAGTGACTTTCATGATTTCCCTAACTCCAAAGTGTGAGAAGGCATAAAGTATATATGATGCGTGGAGAACGTACAAATCAATAGAGCTAATATGGGGCATTTCCATTATAAACGCTGGTTGCGGAGGCTCTACCCCGATATCTACAACCTGCTTCGGAGCTGAATCCCCTTCCCCCTTTTCGTCTTTCATCTCAGGGTCGTCGCCCAAGTCACCTTGAGCGATTTTGTCCATTTTGTGACGATAATAACCATGATATGGGTCAGCTGGGTTCAGGAACGAGAATTTGGGGTCAGAACGCTGGCCCTCGCGGATTTTATCCTCGAACTGAGGAGGATTGGCAGAACGCGCAACGAAAAGGGCAGTTCTGTCGATGACAGCTGTGCAGAGAATGTCTTGTGAGGCAGGGCTTGACACTATAGAAGTTATGCTTACATTTTATCTCTGGAGGCGGAAGAATAAGACCGCTTGTAAAACGGATAGGACCGTCCCTATGCATCCCATGCATGTCATAATCGACGTCGCCATTGAAATGAGCACCGTTCATAGAAGGTTGAGAATTTACAGCAACAACAAGTTCAGCCATGTTGGTGGAAGCCAAGTGATCAAGCAACGAATGTATTCCCACGATAAATATTTGCCTTGACTGTTGCATTCCAGGCTTTGGACAACGAGTATACATGTTCGGAGCATTTCGACCCACAAATGTGAATCTCGGAGGCCTTTTATGGTGAGAACCACATATTATATTCAATACGCGTATTTCAACTACACCCCAGGAAAACACCTTGGAAACTCTCTGTGACACGCAAAGCCAATGTTCGTTCCCGTTTGAAGAAGGTTGATGCGGTTATTGAAGCAGTTAGGGCTAGTGGGATGGAATGTGGTGCTCTGGTGCGTGTCCAAGGCTTTTGCGTCTCGCAAGTTCTCACTTGGATGGTAGACTCGTGCGCTTGAGCTGCCAAAAGAGCACGAAATGCCAGCCAAGGACAAGTATACAGTTTTTAGTCCAAACGCGAAAGGATATAGAAAAGGCATACACAAAGTTCCCAAATGGACACGAGTGCGTCAAAAGTACCCGCTTCCGTTTCTTCACTGACCTTGTATCTCAGTTGACACTAAGAACCAATCCTAAAGGGTTCTAGCCACATTATACTATTTATTGGGGTCAATCGGATAATGCACTGAGAATATATCTAGAAGAGGACAACTTGAACTTTTCCAGCCTGGATAGCTTTCAACACCTCTGATCCCAAGACTGTCTTGAAAACTTCATTCCTCGTTTCAGGAATATCGAACAGAGTCCGGTTCTTCGCATCTCGGAAACTCGTGTCAAGAATGATATGCGAGAGAGCGGAAATTGTCAGAGCATCTGGACGCGAGTTTTCGTTGGCCTATTTGACAATAAATTTCGGTCAACTCACCTGTTTCGCACAATAATTTACCAATTCTGCCTGGAGTGCCAACCGCTGCCCCCACCCTCGTTTGCTTCAGGTATGTGACGTGGTCTGCAAGCTTGATATGCTTGGAAAAAAGTTTTGCAACTTCGCCACCTTTTTCGCCTCTGAGGGCCTTATTTTTCAATACCCGAGTTATATCTGCCACTCGTAGTGCAGCCCCCGCTATGAAAAGCAGCGTGGGCGATCCATTGGCTTTGGATTTTTGTGATAAACGGGTCCGTAGACTTGGGAGCACTGTACGAGGGATAAATGAGTGGCTCGTGTTGAATTGTAAAAATTGTTGGCGAACCTTCAACGATGAAATCAACGAGGTGATCAAGAGTTCGAGGGCCAGTCCATGAGGTGGTATCCGTAATGGAAGGAACTGTCTGACTGTTAATTTAGTTTCCTCCTAGAATGAAACAAGAGTGCGAGTGTACCTGGTATTGCAAGATCCCCTATTTCTAGCTCGGAAAGGTTTGGAAAAGTTTTATGTTGCATTGAAGACAGGTATTGAGCCAATTCTCCGGGTGCTTTGACAGCCAAGGCTAGGTCAACTGAAGGTACACTCTCGGCTAGTCGTCTTTTCTGGTTGCATGATGAGTTGGGACTCCAACACAGTTTGATGGACAAACTTTGGCCTTTTTTTCTTTCTCCCTCTCTCTTCTCTTTCGCTTTTTAGCTGCCTGGGGGGCCAAGTCGGTGGAATCCTCCTCATCCTCGCATCCTTCGCCGGCGATAAACTCACCATTATTCGCACCTTCACCTTCACCTTCACTTTCTGATAAAGCTACAAGGTCATCGGGCACAAAGTCGTCTTCGAGATCGTCACCTCCTTCGAGCTTCATGGTGAAGTTGAGAGATGAAATACACGTGACTTGCACTGCGATGCTTTTGACGCTCATATTGACAATGATCAGGCGCCTTTCATCGATTCATTTCCCGTTCGATGCTCGACCTCTTCACGTCAACCCCATACCTGATCATTTCTTTACTCACAACTTGTCTTATTCTCTGCTGCTATAAATTCAAATTTTACCTCGTCTCTACTCTGAAGAGTGACCAAGCTTGTCCAGATCTTCAGCAGACTTTGGGTGCACCACGAGCGTCATTGACACACCAAACCCGATCGAAATCCAAGAAATTGATGCGATATACATATCAATCCCATCCCTCCAAGAAGAAGAGACGCGGCTTTGTGGAGCCTGCTCAGTCGCAGGAGATACCTCCTGAACCCTCCATGACGAGGCAGCCATACGAAGTTTTCTTGGTGTTGGACATAGAGGGAACTTGTGATCAGGGCACGAATTTCAATTACCCCAATGAAATCATTGTATGCGTTGTGCAATTTCCTCAATGTTATGAGATCAACATGTCCACCTCGTTTTAGGAGTTTCCAGTATGCTTAATGCGCTGGAAAAACAGAACGAACGACGATTTCTGCAGCGAACTGGAAGTTGTTGATGAATTTCGGACATATGTAAAACCACAGTGGAGACCGACACTCTCGAAGTTCTGCACAGAGCTTACTGGTATAACGCAGGTCCGTTATCACCAATTAGACCGTCCACACTAATTTTCGTGGCATCTCGTTAGGCACAAGTTGATGACGCACCTCTCTTTCCCGATGTATTAGTTGATCTGAAGAAATTTCTAGCGAAGCATGGATTGATAGATGAAGAAAGCTCGGAGCCTCTGGCACGGTTTTGCTGGTGCAGCGACGGCCCTTTTGATGTTCGAGATTTCGTTGTTAAACAATGTTTTATATCCCAAGTAAGTGCCCCTTTGTTCATCTCCATCATGATCACTTATCCAGAACTAGGTGAAGATGCCACAGTGGATACAATATCATGTCCTGGATGTCCGAAAGGTAGTCCGGCGAGCCCTCCAATCGGCTCAGACCAAGCAGCCATCGACGCGCGTAAGTTTTCAGAGGCGTGGGCTCAACCTTTCTGATGCCTCGATTAGGAAAGTAAATCACCAACAATCCGCCCGCTAAACATATCTGCACAACTACAGGCTCTTGAGTTGCAAGGATTCGAAGGCAGACAACACTGTGGCATCGACGTCTGTATTCTCACCTTTTTGCGAGTATGGGGTTGAAACTCACCTTGATGGCAAATGCGTCATAGGATAGTCGCAACATCGCTAGGATTGTTGCCGAGCTTGCTCGGCGTCGCATTTGCTTGATGCCGAATACTGCAATACGTCCAGGAAGGCGATGGCGATGGATGGGGAAGCACGGCCAGATACTGGAAGAATACCTGGACTAAAGGATCCGTCTCCATCTCTGTGTATTATATTTGATCTTGATCACAGACACTGCAATATTGACTTTCTACGTTAACGATGCTGCATGTCAAGGCTCGCTTCGACATTACACGTTTCCCGACGGTCGGAACGCAGTTTGGTATAGATCGCTATACGCTCAAGCTTCACACTGCCAATAGCCCCCGACATTTCACCAAGAAGCCTGATTCTGGGGATAAGAATCTCAGGGGAGCAAGTCGAAGTCATCAGGCAAGATAGTTGAAATTTGCCACTTGACGAAGTCACGGATAAACTCCCTTCTTTAAAGGCACCTGGTCTGACGCCGTTCAGGCCACACGAGATACCCGCATTGAGTTGGATGCCAATCTTTCAATTGCCTCGGACCAATGGCTCCCGGCGTGCAATTTTATAGATTCTGTGTCTGGTTTAGCGTGAAGCAGCATTTTGCGATAACCGTGGCAGAAAAGGTCTCAGGAGTAGCCCATCAAAATCAAAAGACAGATAAGCCCAGTATGTTCATAGTATTGAACCAATTTGACAGCCAAATGACAGTAGTAATGGCCCTTCTCCTCGCAGCTATCACTTGCAGAACTCAGCTACAAGACAAGACACATATCCAATGAACATGGTCGAATTTCGTGGTAAAATTGCGGCTTCGTTTAGCTTTCGCTAGGCTCAAGCAAAAAAAATTACTCGAGCCCAGATCAACTTCACCATAACTGCACTTTTGCCTGCCTTACTTGATTTTGAAGCTCCTAAGTGGGTTAAGTGGGCGTAAGTCCGAAGTCAAACCCGCATGCTGGCGTCAACATTGAATAGGATTCAGGTAGGTACCGTACACGTTCCGGTATATTATACCGCGCAGCGTTACCGTTAAAGGCTAGATCGTCTTGTGGTCAATCAAACACTAACGATGTACTTTTTCGCATGCCTGAGATGGACACATCGAACCTCGGATTACGGTAAGTAACTCTATAGGCATCTAATAATAATATAAGTCTATTGATACAGTGTGGCATCTAGGTCGAGTCTAATATACTTAGTTGTTGCCGAAAATATAGAAAGTCCTTCCTTTTTTCATCGGGACTGCGGTTCGATGTTTATTTTTTCACTAAAACGCCGTCAGTTAGTTTCAGAACAACTGAGGGATTCTCATACTCACAAAATCCCACAGCGTGCCGAAACACGGAATGCCTGCCTCTTTGCAACCTTGCATTATCTCGGAATTTCCGATGTAATTCGATGTGATAAAAACGACTAAAGTTCAGCGTGAGAGAAAGATAGTGACTGAGATTGTCAATAGGCACCTTCAGCGTCCCAATAATGGTACGCTTCTTTGAGAAGCTTCATGGTGTCTGGACGCCCTCCTCGTGCCTTGCTGTCCCAGAGTGTGAGACGTTCGGGTTCGATATTGTCATGGATCAGCCGGCTAATTGTCGGCCCGAACGTCTTCTCTTGCTCGGAACCTGGAGACTACTAAGTATGTCATTAAGAGAGAAAGAAAAAGGGCCGCTGACCGATCCATATCAGATACCAGTCAGGCGATTGTAGACATGTTGAAAGGGCGGCGCCAATGCCCGTACCGGTACAAATACGAATACCACGCTTGTACAGGGTGGAGGTATTAGAAACTCCGGCAAACTGGTAAAAACGATGAGAAAAGTGAAATGTGGGTATGGGCTATTTTCATTACCTTCAATTCCCGGGTCCAGATGGTCTTCGGTGGGTTTTGTACAAGCCCTCGTGTGAAGTCGCCTACGAAGTCCCCGTCGTCATCACGTTGACACAGAATGCTAGCAATGTATCGAACCTTGTACGCCTGCAATCATATAATGGTATTTCGCATGTCGACCCTCTCTGAAACAGGTTGATGGGACGACGACAGGGGGAGCATTATAACACTCACGATACAATTCCGAAGGCATGATACTCCATGATCGAGGAGCGACTGATCCGTCCCAAGAGACCTTGCTGCATGCCGCGTTTGAAGCGGATGATTGCAACCTTTGGTGAAGGCTACATCACGGCCCATCAGAAAATGCCGTATGTAACGGAGAATATTAACTCACAAGTTCAATGTCGATAGGTACCTCCCTGACGAAAAACCAAGGCAGAGCGATGCTGCGAGATGAAAGGTGTTAGCTGCGGTTCCCATCACAGTGAGATGGCGGCTGTACAAAATGGTCATTCCCATCGTGAACCAGAAATCCTGATGGTGAATAAGATCAACTCCGCTGAGATTCCATGAACGAGTAACTGGATCATAGGTATCGCCGAGGATAACAAAAACCCCTGAGAATGTGATCACATATACCCAACCAGAATATAGAAGTAAATCTTACAAGTGCAGATGAGGCCCAGCCATCCAACAAATCGGTGATGACGTTCAAAAACGCTACATAATTGGTATCTTAGCCGTGGCAGGGGGTAACCGCAGCAGTATTTACGTACTTGTGGTGGGTATTCCGAACCCAAGGAAAAGCACTTAAAGCACTGATCATGACGGTCAGGTTTGTGATTACTCCCATCACCAGGACGGCGTCATGAGTGACATTGAGCTTCCGAAAATTGTTGACGACTTTGAACAGGAGCCAAATAACGCCAGAGAGTGCGCAGCCGCTGTGAATACCGCCAAGATGCTGTGGTACACGTTAGCACTGCACTGCCCTTCGTTGCAATGCCGCTGATGACATACTTGTAAGACTGATGTGCAACCCAAGCGAAACCATAACGGTGGCCACTGGGTATGTGAGATGAAAGATCTTCGCAATCAGCAAGCCACTGACCTTGGCAAAGCAGGTGTTGACAAAGAGATAGAGGAAGCGGCCAAAAACCTCGTTTCGCATTAGGATAGCAAAGTTGAAATTTGCAACGACGATGGTGCCAGAATATTTCACGCCGTACGGAAAATGCCCGGAGGCCGCCAAAACCAAACCGATCATGTTAAGGCCGAAAGTGAATGTAAAAAACTTTCTGGAGAGTCGTGAGTCATACTGATCGGGAATGGAGAAGGTCTCTTACCTGTATGTGTTGAACCAGAGATTCCATAATGTCCACCTAGAAACCACCCTCTTAGACTTGGGCACTGAACTAGCCGTAGGTTTCGCTGAAAGGATGACTTCCTGGGTTGTTGTTGTAACAAGCGCATCCTTCTCCTTTGAGGAGAGTAGGACATCGGAAGGTGGGGGTTTGACGTCCTTGGAGTGGGATAATGATCCTGGCAGGGGATCAAGTGTCCCCTTTTCGGCGTCGATGAGGGCTTGGGGATGGCCTCTGATCTCTTGAGACATGAGCAGGATTGACGATGTTAGTAGCGCAGCAAGTAAAAGATAAAGCTGCAAGGAGGAGGGACATAGAACCGGGGAGAAATCTCCCCTACTTATATGCGATTGAACCGGTCAGGTCGAAGACGCAGGGTGGAAAATAACCACAGGAAATAAGATCCAAAAGAGAGTCATTCTAGCAACGTCAGAAAGTGGCGAACTTGCAGGGCCTGAAGTGTTGGCCCGGGTCCTACATTCCGAGGCTTCCGGTAGCTTGGATGCCTGCGAATACGGGATGTACCACATGTCGTGCCTCAGGGCGGTCCAAAGAAGCCGCAAAGCAAGTTTCGATACATCAGGAAGTAGATTATACTTCAAGGCGCCTGCGCAACCTACATGGACATATGTAGGCTGTGGTACCCCCTTTAGGTAGCTTAGATATCATCCGGAGTCGCTGATTCCTGTGTAAGATCACCAGTGCGCCTCGCTAACATCCCGCCCATGGTTTAGCATGTAAATGTTTCAGAGCAGTAAAACTACCCATGAATCGGTACCGACGTGAAAGCTTTGAGCCGAGATCAATCCGTAGCACTGGTGGAGATTTTGCCAGAGGGCGCAGTGCTACCGTTGACGGGTGAGGTGTGTCACTTGTGCCAAGATCAAGATGCGTACTCGATCTCCATGGTATGATAAATGGAGAATTTGACACATTCATCAACCTTGGACAACGTGAGCCTCTAGAAACCAGGACCAGATTTTGGAATAATCGATGACTTGGTCATTGGAAGAAGAAATTCAAATATCTTGTGGGTTTCTACGGTTCTCTTCCTGTGGAGCCAGAATTCACAAATGTTCATTGGGGATTAGGGAGCTCTATGCAGGGGCGAGAAAGTACGATGGTAGTTTCAAAAGAAATCCAAGTAGGGATTAGTAGGCAAGCGTCCAAGCTGCTCTCACCACAATCGAATGGCCAGGTACCGTCATTGTCTGTAGCCTGTTCATAGGACAAAGTGGTACAAACATAGTCAATTACTCAATGAGTCAGATTGAAGCGCGCTCACCACTTGTATAGTTAGGGACACTGAGATCGACATTGGCGATTTTCACTGGCAAGGAACGGCCTCGTTCCCCAGTTTTATTACAAAAGTCTTGTAACCTGCTTTTGGTATTGCCGGGTATGTCCAGCGTAATCAGATCTGCACACTCGCGGCGGAATGGAGGAAAGGTTGTGTCCGTTTTACCGAATGTACACGCATGTCTTGATACAAACAAATAGAATACATCGTGAGTTCCATAAAATAAGAATATAATAATCGAGCACCAATGAATTAATCTGCCTCTGCGAAGTCACGCAGTTCCTGCAGGTGTCGAGATACTTCCTCCTTAAACATCGCAATCTCATGACTATTCTTGATGATGGCGCGAACCGTCTCCTCCTTGAGTCGGGAGACCTTTTCCATCTGTTCGCGATAGCTGTGAGGATATCAATCAATAAGCGCTTGAAGTAAAATTGAAATCGAGGTACGTAACTTGAATTGAAGCGCCTGTAAACGTGACTTGACACCCATGCCGTTTGCCAGGGCGGCGGTTCTGGCATGTGCCAAATCGCGTTCTAATCGTGCCGCTTCTCCGCTAGCCACCAATGCCTCCTGTTGTGCCGCCTGTATATCCGAAGTTGAGATGGAAAACAATTGTCTCAAGTAAGAATGAAGTAAGAATGTGTACGTACATCGCGCAGATCATCCGATTGCTCATTCAATCCGCCCACCTTTTTTTCCACTTCCGCAATCTCTTCATCCACGTTTTCGCATTCCAAAGTGAGCTGGTCAAGTTCGTTGTCAATCTTGATTCGTTCACTTTCAATGGAAGCCCGGTTCGAACGTTTCGATTCTGCAATAGCGCTTAACGTTGGCTTGATCACTTTCCGAATATCCGCTCCAGATAGTAACTGTTGGGGATTGGATGCAGCTGAGTTCAGATCCAAGGTGAGGTCCACGTCCTGCCATGGAGGTGGAAGTGGAGGGAAGAGCTCTAACGACGACGAGAGATTGTTGTAGAGATCCAAAGCCTCTTCCGCGCCCGCTACTCGGTTCGTTACCTTGACCTCCAGCGTCATGACGATCTGATGTGTTTCTGATATTTTTTGTTTGAGATCCTCCAAAGTCCTTGATAATATTTCGTGGTCTGTATTCATACGGATTACCTCCTCGGGAGTCAGGTTCTGTGCTTTGACAATTCCGGACAGTCTCTCTTGTTCAGCTGTGAGCTGTTCAAGACGCGCCCCTTCCAGAAATCTATCAGATAGGTGGGGATAGACCCGTCGATGTTGACCCACCTTCCCTCTGAAGTTCCGCCTTCTCGTAGGCAATAGTATCAATTAGTTTTTTCTTCCGGCCTTCGTATTGTTGAAGAATTTTCTGAAACTTTTCACTGTCGGCCTTCAACAACATGTTCTCGTTCTGAAGTTTAGTGATCGGGGCCTTGTCAAAGTAGGATCGTAAGCTGCACAAGATGGAGGGGTACGAAAAAACCTACGGATGATGACTTGAGCTTGCTTAATACAGATTTTGCCTGATCTAGCCGGTTGGATTGTTCCTCAAGTTCCATCTGTACTTGTTCATTCTTCTTAGCTAGGAGTTCTCACGTCAGAGATGGGTTCATGAACAACATGTGTTGCCTACCATAACGTTCTTCAAGATTCTGGTTTGGTTCTACGAAATCATCAATAAGATCAAGCCATACTGTGTAAGCCTCTTCATAATAATTGAAGGCGAGCGCTTTGTGATCCAAGGGGTCGTCAAACTCGTCTGGAATGTCTGAAACTATCTGAAGTGACGGATGTCCACTACAAAGATAATCCGTCTTCATCTGGAAATACGCGATTTTGAGTATGAGTCTGGATGGTTCAAGCGTGAACCTACTTTATTAAGTTCAACAAGCCAATGCAAAACACCCAGCAAAGATGGCCATGAATGCATACTAGCAGGTGCTGCAAGCCATTTGTTGTCTATTTGATGAGCGAAGGGATAACGAACAGCTTTGAGAGCAGGAACAAATTCATCCTCAAAACGGGCATTTTGATTCAGAGGATGAAAGGGATCCAGATTCAAAATGAGAAAGTCAAAGATTGCTCTGTAGTCCTTTCCCTGGATATTCGCAAGGGTTGCCATTGAGATATCGAACCCAGAACTCTGGAGGTAGCTGAGAATATCCTGTCGCATCTTGGTCTGGTATTGCCGATCACGCAATGGACGCGTGTCTTTAGCAGTCTGGCTGCTAGACGGTTGGCTTAATACTGCTCCACCCGTCCACATCGATCCGCGACGAGTGCTACTAAACAGAAGGTAAGGTGCGTGCATGTTGAACAAAAAAGTAGAGAACTTACTTGCTCAACGGTGTCCGACCATAATTAGGTTTACTGGTACTCTGCAATATAGGGTTCACATTCTGGGAGCGCATCATTGACTGTCTGGGATTGGTACTGGGAGGAGCTGGATAAGGGGCGCGTAAAGCGGGACCAGCGAGCGACATGCGCAGATGTGAACTTGAGGCCGGAGTTGGCTTCTTGATCGTAGCTGGGACAGGTATACCTGATCGAATATTTCCGTAAGGATCAGCCGCAGCTGGCATCATAGATTTGCGTCGCGCGTCCATGACGGACGCGTCGTCGTTTGAATGAGATGGAGTTGATTGAAATTCAAATCTCACCGGGCATGGTAGTTTGTTGATGTAACATCACGTGATTATAGTCACGTCTTATGACACTTACAACTGTGGTGAGTCGTGACGAAGTGATCAACTTGATCAAGTTTGAACTTCAACGGTTCAAGTGTTCTTCGTCCGTAAATCGAGGCACACCGGCGTAAATTAAAGGATGTCTTCTCTTGTCACCCGCCCACTTTTTGGAGGCGCTATTGTTGCGGAGACGCCAGCGAACCTGATTGATGCTTCGTATGTCACCCGTTCAATTCTCCTTTCGAAATACACTTACGCCGGCTTTTGACAAGTGATGTGCGTCAGGTCCCCGATACACAGGAAGTGTTTTTGTACCCTAATTCCAGTGTTAGTATTATTGTCGAAATTCTCCAAAGGGTCGAACCTGTCCATTTTGAAGACGCCATCAAGTTGAATTCTCCCTGCCATTCTCGTCGCTTTTTTTGACAGGCTTATCTCCCGCTAGATTCCATTTTGATTCCGTCGCCCATGATAATTCGGCGCAATCTGTACTTGTGCATTCCGTGACTGTTGTTCTCAATGACAGAGGGGATGACACGCCTTCTGCTATCGTTCTCAGGGGTTCACAGCGCGTCCCAAAATTTAATCGTACGACACCGGATGATGTCCGCATCTTCATGGCTCTCTTTCGTGTGGAACACAAAGAAATAGATCTTGTGGTCACCTTCAATGTTCCTGTGATGACACTGGATCGAGGGGCAGTCGGCTCAGAAGGATTGGAACAAGCGGAATCAGACTTCAACAAATTTGTCACATCTTTCCGGATTTGCGATTACGGCCTGTTCGCTTAGGGCTAGATAAGAAGTAAAGTACACAAGGGTTCTACGATCGCTTCTCGCTTTCGGAGTTCCTCGCCATTCTATGGAGAAGCAGCATGACATTTCCCCACCTTGAGGATTCAACATTTACCAGCGTTCTCCGAGATCTCATCGATTAGAAATTTTTTCACATTGCCCTTCACGCTTGACCCACAACTATGTTCAAACCCTCAATTAATTGGAGTCTCGCGCCGGGTATCAAGCATTCCGAAGTGACCCATATGGCGCAGTGATTTGATGTCAAAGACGATGCGAAAGGATCGTACCCTTCCAGCCCGCCACCAATCACAGACGAAAAGCATGGGGAAACAGGAATGGTCAGTTTTCCTTATGGACCTCCATGTCGAGAACTCGCCATTTGCATGCATAGACGGTCAGATCGCTTACGTCCTATTGCCAAGGAAAATATTGACCACCGCAGAGGATGTTTTTCATTTTTCCTGATGGAGGATGAAAACCGGTGTATACGGTTAAGGTTTTGCCTGAAGGAGGAGCACGAAGGCTGTCAAATTTCATTCCCAACAGATGATAGCCCCTTTAAATTGGGAGGCTCTTAGTTTGCACGCCGGCAGAGAAAAAGGAATGAAGAAATGTTGGCATAGGAATACATGGGAAGAGTAATAAAGAGAGAACGATGATGACTGACGAGAAAGGCGGGATACAATTAATGGCTACGATTCAGTCGCGCCGTCCAACTCTTCTTCGGCCTCGGGTTCCTCGACTATGCGATCTCGCGCACCAGTCATGGCGACCTCAGCTGCTACTTTAGCTTCTTTCTTGCGTTTAGCCGATTCCTTCAGCTTTTCCCAGCGCTCCCGAAACTTGGTGATCATAAGTTTCTGTTCAAACGCACTATTAGTGACGCAGGGGCAAGCCTGGACAATGTGGACGAACGTGTTTCTCATTCTCTGCTCTAATGGCGCGTAGTTCATCCTCGAGCTCTTTTACTCTTCGGGCATATTGTGCTTCTCTGCCTGTATTCATGCCTGGTATGGGGACAGCTGGTATACTATTGAGAGCGCTGAGATCGAGAGCAGGCCGCTGTAGCAATCCCGATGTTCCCATGGCGCGTTGCGCCTGTAAGCGTCATTTGTAAGTGATAAAGCAAACAGAGGATTTAAACACACCTCCCGCGTTGCCTGGAAGATACTATCACGCAGTTGAACATCTTGCTCTTTCCGCATTTGCAACATTCGCTCAGTCGCTTTCAAGCGTTTCTGCAGGGCAGCTGTTTCTGCCCTTAGTGAGGTGTTTTCTTTCTTGAGCGCGGCAGGAGATGGCTCATCGCCAGAAGGTATTAAACAAAAGGATTCAGAAAGGTGATCGCCTTCTTGAAGGATATGAACTAAATTTTCAGCCAGAAAAAGATGAGAGGTACCTTCATCAAATAAATCCTCATCCTCGAAGCCTTCAGTGTCTATAGGTGTCGCTTTTTGTTTACCACTGTCGCGGACTGGCCCTATTCCCATTCGCCTGGTAAAGCGTGATAGCATTGGTTCTTCATAGTCAGTATCGCTACTAAAACTGTTGTCTTTGCGAAGCCCCTCTTTCATGGCGGACGTCGACGCGCTCGCGGATGGATCTTGGTTACCCAAAGGGACAGTCGCAAATGCAACGGGTTGAGACAGATTATCCAGCATTCCTTGCATGATATTCCAGAATTGATTGAATGCATCTCCTGGATCTGACTGGGGCCGTAAATGTAAAAGCGGCGTTTGTTTGTAATAACGGGAGGAGAACTTACTCGCTGTCCCCCCAGAAGCATGAAAGATTCGTCGACTGCATTCTGAGAGTCTGTCATGGGCCGATGGGGGGGCGGAGAAGATGAGTGGATACGTGGCGAACCCGCTAAATACGAGCTGGCGTGCTGACGGAGTGGAGGCGCCCTTGATGATTCCGCTTTCTGAGGTAACGCGGGATCCTTCCCTTCATTCTTTAATTTCTCAATTTTTCTTTGTAACTCCTTCCCTGCCTTGCAATGCTCGTCGTGAAGTCTTCGAAGAGTACGCCTGGCCTAGGAAAAGAGCGTTGGTGACGAGAAGCGCGACGTGGAATGGGGCTCAACAGATTCGTCGTGGCTACGGTCTATAGCAGCCAGATAAGCTTCTGCAGCCTTAAAGTGCTCCTCTGCAGCTAGCACAATCAATCCTTTCGACAGATAGTCGTCTGCGTTTGCGGTATGTTGGTGAGCCTGTGCAAGTTTAGTCAAACTTGATCGAAATGGCATGTCAAAGGATGTTCAAACCGTGTTCATTGATGTTTTAGTGAGCACAAAAATCTCATGGAGAGAGCTATGATGCGATTCACGATGATGTACTTTCACTGTAGATGACGGTGGAGTGTGAGCGGCTGTTGAGCAGCACTACACCGTTTTGCTGTACAGTGTCAACCCATTCCAAATTTGGCAGACACTTAAATTACACTTCTACTAATCTTTCGGTGCTCGCCTCCCGAGGCTCTCTACCACTACGACCCAACTAATAATTATTACATTAGAGAGAACCGAGGGCGAGCGAAGGCTCTGCAAAAGGCCCGCGATCACCGACTGCGCTCATTCATTATTCATGTTCTGGCACGTGCCAGTTACATAAGGTGGATTACCGCTCAGTCTTCTGTCGGAAACTCCGACTTTCTCGTCGTCGTCAAGTTCCTCCTCTCCATCCGAAAGACTTTGCAAGTCCTACAGTGGTCATTTTCTACTAGCCTTATATTCTTTGTGAACTAGAGGGAAATGTCGACCGTTCCAGGTGTCCTGTAAGTTTTCTGGCATGCACCTTGCCCTGATTGCTAACGTCAACCCTTTTCCGTATTAAAGGAGGAAGAAGATTAGAGTTACAGGTGCGTTGTTGAGGCACAACCAAATTGCTTTCGTTAACACTGTATTTTGTGACTCGCAGTCGTCGCTGCTGACGGGCTATCCAAACGAGATGTTTTCCGGCTGCCCGATCCATTCGCAGTCATAACCGTCGATGCAGAGCAGACACACACGACAAGCGTCATTAAAAAGACTCTCAATCCTTATTGGAATGAAAGCTTTGATATGTGCGAGCTCAACTCCACTTGCCATTTTATGACTCATCTCCTTCCAAACTCTAGAACGGTCAAGGATTCTTCTGTTGTTGCTGTTCAAATATTCGACCAACGAAAGTTCAAGAGGAGGGATCAAGGATTTTTGGGTGTGGTGAATGTGAGAGTCAGCGATGTGTTGGACCTCGAACTTGGTGGCCATGGTGCGTGAAACTTTCTATGCGCCAGTTCTCTTCTCTCACCAAGTCTTTCGGACCTTTCCCCAGAGATGCTTACACTGGACCTCAAAAAATCGAATGACAACCTCGTTGTTCATGGCAAACTTATCATTAACTTGTCGACAAATATTACCCAACCTATTGTTAACCCTGGCCCGTCTCAAATGTCCGGATTGAATGCCGCTCTCTCTGATATGGGGTTGAGTAGTGGTTCACCCTCGGCCAGCACTTCCAATCTTCCATTGCAAGCCTCCGCAAGCAGCACTTTATCGCGAGCCCCCAGTTCCCACGCCACAGGAACAGACACCACAGCTTCTTCGATGCCAGTTCCAAACTTGCCCTCTCCGGTGACTACCACTTCGGAAGAACAACAACAACAATCCACAGCGCCCACATCTCGCCCAGCGAGCTCTGTTTCGGCTTCAAATACTGCAACTGTGGCACCTGCTCCAACTGTCCAGGGCTCTACCTCGCCTGCTTCTGCAGCGCAAAATGCTCAGATGCGCAATTTCAACCCCAACGTCGATCAATATGGCCCATTACCCCCAGGTTGGGAACGTCGTATAGACCCTCTAGGACGTACATATTATGTGGACCACAACACGCGTACAACCACGTGGAACCGGCCCTCGGCGAGCGCGGCCGCCAACACCAGCGCGCAAGATAGCGAAACCAGTGCAGCCCGTGATCAACATTCTCGTCGTATCCTCGCCGATGACTTGCTAGAAGCCAACAATCCCGTGTATCGAAGTGGTTCGGCAACGGGTGGATCGGCCTCAGCCGCACCTCAGCCCGCTGTACCAGCAGCCATCCCGACGAGCACGGCGACCACCCCAGGAACGGGCAGTCTGCCCAATGGCTGGGAGGAACGCTACACCCCGGAGGGTCGCCCATATTATGTTGATCATAATACACGAACGACTACGTGGGTCGATCCACGACGGCAAACTATTATCCGTGTGATGGGGCCCGCCGGCCAAGGTGCTGCGTTACAACCTCAGACGATTTCACAGCTCGGCCCTCTCCCATCGGGCTGGGAAATGCGTCTGACGTCCACCGCCCGTGTTTACTTTGTCGACCACAACACAAAGACAACAACTTGGGATGATCCACGCCTTCCGTCGACGCTTGATGCCAACGTACCTCAGTACAAGCGAGACTTCAGGAGAAAACTTATCTACTTCAGAAGTCAACCTGCCATGCGAGCACAACCGGGCAACTGTCAGATCAAGATTAGACGAAACCACATCTTCGAAGACAGTTACGCGGAGATTATGCGACAAACTCCCAACGATTTAAAGAAACGGTTAATGATTAAGTTTGACGGTGAAGATGGTTTGGATTACGGTGGTCTCTCGAGGTGCGTTTATCTTTTGACATCCTTAGTGCTTTGTTGGTGACCGCCATTTTTGGCAGAGAATTCTTCTTCTTGCTATCCCACGAGATGTTCAATCCCTTTTACTGCTTGTTTGAATACTCCGCGCACGACAACTACACCCTTCAAATTAACCCGGCTTCAGGTGTCAACCCCGAGCATTTGAACTACTTCAAGTTCATTGGCCGATGCCTGGGTCTTGGTATCTTCCATCGTCGGTTCTTGGATGCGTACTTTATCGTCAGCTTCTACAAAATGATTTTGAAAAAGAAAGTAACGCTTTCGGACTTGGAGAGTGTTGATGCAGAGTTGCACCGCGGTATGACTTGGATGCTGTAAGCTACTTTGCTCGATTATGTGGCTATGTCGCTGACACTCCTCAGTGAAAACGATATCACAGATGTTATCGATGAAACATTCACCACTACGGAAGAGCGATTCGGAGAAATGGTCACGATCGACCTCAAACCGGGTGGGGCTGATGTAGCAGTCACAGAAGAGAATAAGAAAGAATACGTGGATCACGTCGTGGACTACCGCATTTCCAAGCGGGTGAACGAGCAATTCGAGGCGTTCATGTCGGGATTCAGCGAGCTCATCCCTCAGGAACTGATCACAGTCTTTGATGAACGCGAACTGGAGCTGTTGATCGGTGGCATGTCCGAGATCGACGTGTACGTTTTCTTCGTGTGGTTTCTGACGTTCACTCACCATACTTCAGCGACGACTGGACCAAATTTACTGATTATCGCGGCTATGAGATGAACGACGAGGTGATCCAGTGGTTCTGGAAGTGTGTTCGTAGCTGGCCTCCTGAGCGCAAATCGCGTTTGTTGCAATTCGCCACGGGCACGTCGCGTATCCCCGTCAATGGGTTCAAGGACTTGCAAGGTTCCGACGGGCCTCGACGATTCACGATCGAAAAGTCTGGAGATCCATCACAGCTGCCGAAGAGTCATACCTGTTTCAACCGTATCGATTTACCCCCTTATAAGGATTACGCCAGTCTGGAGCATAAGCTCACTCTTGCTGTAGAGTATGTTTTTTTTTTTTCAACATTCCATTAAAACAGAAAAATTGATCACACTCTGCAGGGAGACCGTTGGTTTCGGGCAAGAGTAAAAGGACCCTGGAATTATTATAATCCCTCTGGAGGAGGCTGTACTTGTATATACAAGTCGTCAGTGGTATCGTTTATGCTTATCCAATGATTGGACTTGTGTTTCCCCTACCTGGATTCATGTTCTCTAATTAACTTAAATGTTCCTCATATTGAATTTGATGTCTTGCATAAATTTCAGTGAAAGCTCCTAGTGTCTGGTTCAACGCTTTTCAAACGCAAATGCAATATAAATGTCTATGAAGCGGGTCGCGTTTATTTCATTGTCTACAAAAAAGCAGGGAAGAGACGTACTAGCTGCCTCCCATTGATCCTCGTCCATTGCGCTCTCGCCATTCGTATCTACCACCTTCATGCGGACCAGGAGAGGCTTGAACTCGGGGTGCTCCTGATGCTCCTCAAACACCTGGTGGAATTCCTCTTTATACACCGGATACAGCTTGTAATCTGCGGCCATTCTGCAGGAGAATCAATAGACATCTGGCGGAAAGGAAAGACGGTAACTCACTGTACAAAATTTTCCCACCGCACGACGTACTCTGGTACATTCTCGACCGCGTCTTGCAGGAAAAACCAGTACTTGTGGCCGAACATGGGTTTCGAGTCCCGATTTTCAAATCGAATTCTGTATACCGAGTTTCCGAAAGACAGATCGTCCGTGTCAGCAGGGAGTTCATCAAGATGTTCTCTACATAACGCATTAATCAATTAGAGAGTGGGCAAAATCGTGGCAACATACAGCAAGATATCGGCGTTGGGTATCGTCCCGATAAAGACACCTCCCGTCCTTAGATGCCGGCTGACGTTCTCAAGCATGCAACGCGCCTTTTGGACAGTCTCAAAAGCGTAGTGCATGCAAAATTGCATCGAGACGACGTCGAATGGTTGCGAGAGTTTTGCGGGGGAAAAAGCTTTGGAGAGAGGCTCGGCGTAACAATCCAGCGCAGCAAAATTAGCTTCGAACCGTGGGCCACGCATTAATTCCCAACGTGAACGCGCTTGATCCACCGACACCGCCGCAATATCTGAGCACGATCATGATGTGGTTCACTCCCTATTCCAAATGAAAACGCACCAACTCCAAACAACTCCCTCACATGCGCCTTTGCCCACTTTGTCATATCACCGCCTTTCCCACACCCCATATCCAGCACCTTGCCACTCCCCCCTCGCCCCCTCCCCGGACCCGAAAACCCATTTGACGGAGGACTTTTCGCGAGTACGGGGTGTGCGAAGCGCGAGATGAGCACGGACTTTACCCAGTTGTTAAAGTTTTTCAAACCAATGATAGGCGACTCTAATCGTTGTACTACACCAACGTCTGGCCGCGAGTTGTCTGTAATGTGTTAGTGAGTGAAAGTGAAGAGAGGTTAAAGGGCGTACAGTGCTGCACTACGACGCCGACGTCGCCTACCAGCTTTTTCAGTGGAGGTTGATCTAAGGTGTCCGGCTCGTTGCTGGGACCTCGTTTCCGCTTCGTGAGACGAGTGCTGCCCTGCCCACGGTAATGCTTAAAGTTCTCCATCTCAGGTTGAGAAAGAGGAACGAGAACAGAACCCGGGGCCGTTCTCCGGACAGGATTGTAAGGAGTGGTAGCAGGTGGTGGGGGAGATGGTGGCGGGGGCATGGCAGGGGACGAGGTAGTGCGGTGTGATGATGATGATGGGCGAGATGAGCGAGAGATGGGTGAGTCTGGGTCAGTTGTATGTGGAATATCGGTGTTGAGGAGGAGATGGTCGATCGAGTTCGGCCTTGAGTGTTTCTCGGTAGGTTGATCCGAGTTGAGGAGAACGGACAAATGAGTTGCCCGCCTAGTTGGTGGTATAAAGTAGGATGAAGAAGAAGGGTCAATTGGAGAGTTTAGGACGGCATCGCGTACAGGATCAAATGCAGGCATTTTACCAGCAATGTTGTAGAATCTAAGGTAAGTTCTACACTACTGCTGATGTAATCGCTTGATTATCCATGACTTCACATCACTACTCGAACGCTGCAATAAACCTTGAGCAAAAACTCAGTTAATTTACAATTCTCTTACCTCCACATATCGCGTCTTGGCTCGGATGCTGTCCAGCGTTTGTCCAAGTGCTTGAACGTATTTCGACGTATCCTTGTCCTATAATTAAGGTCCGTCATTCCATGAGATCACACTGCTCCGTCCCTCCTTACCTTGAAAAATTCGGCTATCTCCTTATAATCCTTCTCCGTCGCGTAAAAGTCCAGGGAGATCTGTCCTCCCGTAAGCCCTGTTGTTTCACCCATCCCTCGGATCACTTACCGAAACAAGGTACCGCAGCGTGAAATTGCCCTCAAATCTCTTGTAAAGCTGCATCTCCACTCAGTTCAGCGCACACAACAACTTCCAAATCCACTCACAGTATCATATTCATCTTGGAAATATTTGCTCAATAGCCGGCGCGTCTTGAAGTTGCTCGCCAATCCCCTGAAAAAGTACATGATATCTTGGTCCCGACACTTGGTACCAATAGAAGCCAATGTCTGATGCATCAACTCGGGAACCTCTGTCGCACCAAGCGCAGTCATGGCCGCAATTTTCTGCGCAGGTGTCTTCGGGTTGTCATATATTTTGACAACAGCATCGTACTCTTCACGACCACCATGCCTAACAGCCTAAACCATTCTAAGTCCATGACACTCGATCAAAAATAATTGTCCCACCGTTGCAAATATGACACCCTGCAGATCCGCCGGGATTCTAGAGTCATCTCCCGTGCTCACATAGTGCTGGAAGCGGCTCTTCAACTCTTCCATTACCCTATTCCATAATTGATCAGAATTTGCCTAATCGTTTTCAACCAACTTACGTAGGATCACGAGCATTACTGGATTGACCAACAGCGAGTGTTCGCAGGAGCGAAATATCGGGCGTCTCAGAGTCCGAGTATTCGTATCCAAGCCGCTTCACTAGAGGAACGAACAACTCCTGCGACAGCGGTTCAGAATATATAATCACCAATGTGACGGGCAATTACATACCCTCCGGAAGGCATTCAGCTGGTCAACAATGTCAGGATGCTCCCACCATGTCGACACGAGACTGCTCAGATTGTCTCCAATTCCAGACCACACAAGATCTAAAATGCGAGATTAGTGGACGCGAGCATCAACACACCCCAACTCACATTCTTTCTCATTCTTCAACAGATCTATCAACGTGAGCGAGCTGCTCAATTTCGCGAGCCCAGCTTTGGAGAGTGCCAATGAATCAAACACGAGCCCAATCCGATCATTGAGAGAGAATACAGAATCTTCTTTGGCAGCTTCTGCCGCAATTTTTGCGAGGCGTTCAGGGGTATACAAGACGCGATCTGTAAAGGGTCAGGCCACGAAATCTCAAAGGGAACAGGAAGAGATCACATACAAACGCCGACTGTGTTTGCATTGAGTTTGAAAGGCTTGCTGGTGTCTAGAGGGAAAAACTTCTCGCGCTCTTCTAAGATCGCCGTCTTATCGATGGAGTATTTGCCATCCTTCCAGGAGAGAATCGACAGGGGGACGTTCCTGCAGAGACATGAGCTTCACAGCAAATCAACAAAAGTATACACTCGCCAAATAGTTTCGTTGTCTTTAGGATCCGCAAAGCCCGTCTCTAGGAATCTATCTTGACGAACAAGGATGCCCCCTTCAGTTTCCGTCACCGTCAAGACCGGGAACCCAATCTACGTCGTCGTCAGATTTTAATCTCAAGCATTCAGCTAGAAAATAACCTTGGTGATCCAATTTTCCATGAGCTGCGTGATATTCAAATCAGTCGCAGCACTGATTCCCTCCCACAAATCGTGCGTAACGCTGTTTGCGAACAATTTTTTCTTGAGGTACAGGGAAACACCTTTCAAAAATCTTTCTTCTCCAACGTAGTCAGAAAGCATGCGCAGAGCTATATATGCTTGATTAAAATCGATAACTTGGCCATTGAAAATACACACTCGAGGCAGCCTTGGAGTAAGAAAGCGCATCAAAGATCTGACGGAAAGGTCAGTATGAATGTATGACATGGTCAGATGGCCAACCTGGTTTATATGGTTGGCATCCGGACAATCGACTTCAATAGGGTGCGAAGAGAGTTTGGCGTCCAGTGCTAGGGCGTCGTTTAAGTGGTCCGCAATAAATTCAGAGTTGACCTTCCATTCGGGGAACACTCTGGGTGGAGGTCAGAACATCAAATAGCATCAAAACGTTTGGAGAACTTTCTTATCTAAAGATTGTTCAACGCCAGTGCACAAAAATGTAAGAGAGAAGTGACGCACCAGGGATGATGACTTCGCCCATCTGCATCCACGATGAGTACATAGGACCAATCCCTTAATGTTTGCTTACCAAAGTAGCAAATCCTAGACCAATGAGATATAACCTTCGAGCTGGAAACACAACAAATGCAGCATACCTTCATTGAGATAGAGATAGTTCCACCATTCCATAGTTGTGATGTTACCGAACCTGTGTGCTGCGTTTGAGTTTAAATTTGATAACAGTACTTGGTGCGTACCACATGTGCGCGACCTCATGACTCTGTACCGTTGCCACCCTCTTCTTGGATCGCAGGTCTGAGCGCTTGGGATCGAGAAGGAAGACACTAGTGCGACCAGTGATCAAACCCCAGTTTTCCATGGCACCTGCAGACAGATTTAAAGAACTATAAATAATAAAATCAATCTACTAACCTGCATCAAAATCATTGGCCTTGTTGGGGATGAGCAATGAGAATAAAGACGAAACTGAAGTGTACCCACCACAAGGGTGTCCAACTTCGGGAGGGGGAATTCAACGTCGAATATTTTCTCATACAAGGGTAACACAGCGGCTTTGACATCAAGTGCGAACTGCGCTTGGTGGATGACATCAGGAGTAGCTAAGAAGTAGATCAGCAACATGTTGAAATTGGTGAAGTGTAAACGCACTGTAAATACGCAGCGGTATGGTCTTTCCACTCAAAGGCATAACAACCGACGTCTCCAAAAACTCGAAATGTCCATTTGCGACTGCAACGATATACGACGACATGGGAGGAGTCGTCTCGAACTTGGTTATCTTCCATTTATCCTCTTGGTTCAATGTCGACGAGAGCAACTCAGCGATATCCCCAGGTACGATGGCGTTCGGCTCATAAACCTCCTCCGAAATAGCTGGCATGTTGCTCAAGTTGACCGTGTCCGCTCGAGAAATCATAGTGATAGCAAAAGTGGCCTTCAACAGGGGTTCATCCCAGCAGGGGAACGCGCGCCGCGCGGCTGTGGGCTGTTTCGTTGGGCATCATAAGCACAAATGTGATGGATCTCCCATGGACTAACCTCAAATTGCGTAAGTGCGTAGTGCTTCGTCTTTCCTTCGTGTTCCCAGGACGATTTATAGTACCCCATCATGCTGCCTGTAAGTTTTCCACTGAAGCTAACACTCAACTCTGCCTTGGAAGCGGCGGGGAGCGGAATGGACAGCTCGTATGCGACACGCTCCTGGACCGAATCAAACGATTGACCAATGGGAGCCTGCGCCGTTTGGAGAGCATCGGAATAGACAGATCTTCATCATGTCGTCAAACTATGCCCATCGCGTAAAAACAAATAGGGCGTACACTTTCTTCAGATCGAGCTCGGCAGTGTTGAGAACGACCTTCGAAGTCTCGGTCTTGACGTCCAAGCTGGAGAGACACATAAGGACAACGATGAGGTTCAAAAATCAAATGCCTACTTGATTTTAACGACACCTTCAAAAGTGAATTGCTCAAGATCCGTCTTGATTATCACATCGTAATGAACGGGCTTGACATCGAGTGGAAGACGGTATTTATCGACTGGGGGAGCCGTAGCCGAGGTGGACATCGTGGCAACGTCGAACCTTGAAGATAATCTAGACTTGATAGATGGGGGGAAAGATAAGGATGTGTTGACACGCTGTGGAAGCTTGAGGGTGTCAGTCTTAAATCGAGCCTGTAATTGGGTGTCAACACATGGTCGCCTGGTCTGATCAACTGTCCCGGTGTCATCAGGTGCTCGTCGATGTAATGCTCGTTGAGGTACGCGTGTTCCTCTGGATCCTGCCCACCCGTGGCATAGAATCCATGGCTGCACGCGTTGCTGGACGCGCATCAAGGTAGAAAAAGTGGTCGAGAACGTTGATTCGTGGCAATCACACGAAGAAATTCGTCCCTTACGCTCGTTTTTGTTTATCATCCCAGCTGCCACATAATTTTACAAGGTGTTGAGCAGCACAAGAAAGTAATTATCGAGGGGAATACAACCACGCTCTCAGAACGATGACGTCATCGCAAAATCTTGGTCGTACCTCTGCGCTGGAGCAAGAAAAACTCCTGCGTAAGACACAGATTTCCAACGCTAACCAGGACCCATTCCAACGACAAATGTGCTTCTCCCTCCACGGGGAAGGACCAAGACTTTTTCTGCACCATGCACTTGGTACGTCTCTATGCTTGGAATAGCCATGGAACCCATAGTCACATCCCCTGCCATGGGTAAAGCCGTTACGGTGACTTTGGGAAGCGAAATTTCCCCATGGTGCAAAGCAATAAGAGTTATGGGAATGACGTGAATCCCTCCGTCCTATGATGGTCATGTCAGATTTCACAAACCTCGGATGAAAGGAAAGCTAATCACCATTGCGATGAAATCGCCACGTTTGGGTCCGCTGACCAGCCATTCCTTAATCATTTCCTCAATGTTGAATCGTAGATTGTATCGGCGACCGGCATCGTGTGCAGTTGAGCCCCAATGGAAGGATGTATGTATTGTAAGATTGGCCGATATGGGCTGCCCAGCGTACAGAGAAAACTTCTCTGAAGACGACGCGTTGGTAAATGGTGTTGATATCAGACGTACGCATGCTGCAGCAACAATCTTGGAGAGCGCGAAAGGTTAACGATAAGATTGTCAAGTGACCATGCCTCTTACATTCATGTAAGGAACATCTACGGGGATCTTAATTTCCCGCCATTCTCCCTCTGATGGATGAGGATGTGTGTGCTCACTTAGCCGCTATGAATGAATGGTTGACAGAGCTCATAAGTATACATCCATCTACTCTCACCTTCTTAACCCTTGTTAAGAGTTCACGGAGCTGTTCATCTCCAGTTGATGATTCTGGAACGACGAGTTCGCCAGTGATTCCATACAGGTCTACCCACGCTGCGTCACGCTCCAGCTCTTCGACCAGGTGGTTTATCAGAGGGAGACGATATTGCTGAGAATCTGGTATTTCATCCAAGACCAACTGGACTTGATCTTGAATCACTGACTCTACCTCTGAAAGTATGAATTAGAGGCAACTCCCATTTCGGAAAAGTGCAGGGATGACCTTCACGCAGCATGCGATACTTGATACATAAAGTAAGTGATTCTCGCACTAAAAAGCGGGACTTGGTAGGACAAAGGACGTCATGTTTAAAAGCCTACCAGGTCCATGCTCAGAATCCAATGCAAAAAGAAAGTTGGCGGGTTGAACAGGCGTTACGGTCTGATCAACTTGTGAGCATGAGGAAGGTCAACCAGTTGAAAAGCACTTACAAAAACACCACGCCTAGCCGAACATGATGTTATTTTCACCCCGTCAACGCCTCCGTCTGGAGCGTCCAGACTAGCATCAGCAATCTGTACATGTTGGTGACTCGTCGTGGAAACGGTGAACTTCGATATAAGCCTAAGAGAACGATGGGTGCAAGCTCGATTTCGCAAACTGGGTGCTCACCTCGTGCCACGGAAAAAGTCTTCGACATTGACTGAGATAGGCAGAGTAGTCACAAGCACTCCCGCGAAGGTCGCAGTTCGCGATAACGAAGGCTCGTCAACTGTCGTATACTCTACGGCCAGATTGACTTTCTAACGATCAATCATGATCAAGACGTAGCTTTGAGATGGTGAGCGGGCGTACCATCGCATGAAAAGCTGACGCATCGGAGTGAGGCATTGAAAATGTTACCGTAGTATCCTTGGCGACATCCCTGAGCTCTATATGATCTTCAGTGGCCTCCAACGTAACATTTCTTGCATCTGGGACTCTGACCATCAGCTTACTTCAGATGTTCTTATCGGTCGAGACAAGTTACTTTTGTCTAAAGTGGTCTCTTGACATCGGAAAGTGATGGACGGCGCGGATAATCGAAAACTGATTCGTGAAACATGGTTCCTTCCCGTCGACAGAATGACCATCAATGAAGGTAGTTTTCCAAGTTGAACTACATATCAGTGGTGAGAAGCGTGCTTTGCAGGTCAAGCCCAGAACTACTCACTGCGGCTCGATTGGGAAATGCGTACATTCAAAGCAAACAAATCGGGCAGTATTCTAACAAGGATTCCAGGCTTGGAAGATGTGGGGGCCTTTCCAGATTTCCGTTGAGTTTGTTGTAGGAATAAACGTGCTGCCCGAATCTCAGTGGAGTCTAGGAGAAAAGTCCCTGCAGATGCAGTCTACGTCTCAGATAAGCAAGAGGTCCATAAGTCCAAAAAAATCCTACCGGGCAAAATAAAGCCAATGATATTTTCCCTGGCGGAAGTCCCTCCACAGTAGACGTAAAGTGAAATTTTTCTGCATCTCGACCGCTCAATGTCACAATTATTTCATCCGCTGGGAATGACTTCGATGTTATTTAGAACCCAAATTAATGGCAGAAAGAGGTAATGGGTCTCACACAGGGTAAATGGTTTCGAAGCGTGACGTCCAAATACGATCCGTCTCTCGTTTCGGCCAATCGTGCGCGACCGGACACCGATATGGAAACAGAGGAATGGTCAGGGTGTGCTAAATCTCTGTGGAAGTCAGCGAAAAAAGAGTAGTCAATGGATCACGTCATAATCACCGGAATCTAATCGGGAGGCAGACAACTTCATTGCCTTCACAAGATTCGACACATACTCCAACTTGTCTGACTCGTGCATCAGCATCTCCGACCCTTGATGTTCGACACATGTTTTTAAAAACGCAAGAAGAATGTGGATCCACTCCATGTCCTGTTCTTTGTCCAGTTTGGCATGGGTATCAAGGGCTCTAGACAGCATGTAGGATTCTAAGGACGTCCATACATGTGGTGCGTAGTGAGCTGGAAGGGAGGTATACGTCGAAAGTGCAGCTGAAAGATTACCACGATACCTACAAAAGGGACATAAGATAGAGTTTAAACAGTCTTACATGACTTACAAATCTAAAGCTGCCAGACTGCCATGAAGTTTCAAGGCAAATTTCCGGCGACCTGCCTTTGTGTGCATATCAATGGCACGATTGGTAATTGCAATATATGCTTCATAGAAAGCAGATTGATCGGCAATGACGCGGAGTAGATCTTGGTTGGTTATATTACCATCCGAACTGACTCGAGGCGAAGGTTTCGATGATGGGGAGGCAAAAAAATCGGGGGTGGAAGGCAGGTGTCCCACTAGCACACCAATTCTATCAAGCTGCAAGTCATATAGATAGTAAAGAGAAGTTTCACCGTCATTCATACCTGAGACCGAGCCATTTCCAGCAACTCTCCCTTCCCTGCATTGCATGAAGCTTGTTTAGATTCATCCGAACAGTAGACAGCCGACCAAGTATTACATTGGTCAACCACGGAAAGCGCGGATGAGTAGGTCCACGACTCGATGAAGAATCGTGGAAGAGATGCCTGTCAATTTGCACCATAAGCACAGACCCCGATAGACATGTCGTGAACGCACCTCAATCTCACGCAGGTGCCAACTAAAAGTGGCAAGGAAAGGCCCGACTCTTCGGGTTACTTCGGCGAGACGGCCGAGCTTCGCAAGGAGTTCACATTGACGAGAGAGAAGGTATATTCGGAAGTCGAAGACGGATATAGTGTTGGCGAGAATAAGATCGCGGTAAGGTTTCTTCGTGATGGACAGGAGGGGTGATGAGTCGTCTGCAGGGCCTAGATTAATCAGGGTTCCAAACCAAGACATATTCTTCTCTCTCCAGACACGATGGAAAGAATCCTCGAGTTCGTCGTAAGGAACAAGGGCTCCATCAAATAGATTCATGCCCTCGAATGATGTTGCGACGCTTTCCTAAGAACACTCAGCGACATAAAAATGGGTAACTCGACTTGAATATACCTTGAGGACAAAGAAGGTGCAAAAATTCCATCCGGGCATTTGCTGCTGGCTCTCGGATCGTTTGACCTCTTCCTGCCGCTGTGAGATTGCGGAGTCAAATGCAAACATCAGGCTATCCTTCACTTTATTGAAGAACTCCGCCCAGACCAGTGGGTTCTCGCTCCCGGTGGTCCAGTTAACTTGTAAACACCTGCCCCATCTCATTAGCCGCAATTCCTGGACATTGAACGAAACTAACCGATCGCGTTTATCTGTGTTAAAATCGGTTTTCAGCTTGTCGAGAACGGATCCACGTTGAAAGACATTTCTAGTTTGAGTACGAGATTCTGGTCGAATTATTTGAAGGATCAGCCATTCTGAAGTCTTACGCGTCGTGACAGACGTATGCCAATCCTTGATTTGCTTCTTCAAAACTGTACGATATGTTTCTAGATCGTTATCCTTTGTTGCGTTGCTGTCAACGAGATAATGAGCGGTGATATTGAATGGTTACCTCGCAATATACCACATATATATGAAGAAGTGGTCTTTCAAGTATTGTCACAGGAACCTGTGATGCAAGCTCATCCCGTACTGACTCCAGCGAAACGAGAGTAACATCGAGCTCCTGGATTGTACTGACCGAAGCCCTCGAGGGCGACTTCCAGTGAATATTCCGAAGAGGCAACTGTGCGAGGAGGGCGGCGTAAACCTTGCTCCAGTTCGGCGATGCCAGAAACGTTGAAGGGGCAGAATACGAGATGAGCACAGGCATATGCGGCTGCTGGGTCGTACTGGACATCGTTTTCTCTAGCCAACCTGGTAAATCAATTCAGTTTCAATGTCGGTGACGGTGCGCGATGACGTTTTTCCGTGAGAAAAAATTATCCACGAAATATTCACCGTTGACAATATCGAAGAGATCATTTTATAGTTTTAAAGAATGCCAGCCCCCGAGGACGCCAGCACGTCGACCTCCCCCGCCCCACTTGTCACTTTCAAATCCCTAGGCCTTATCGATCCCCTTCTGGAAGCTCTCGAGCAGGTTGGCTACAAAGCACCAACCGATATCCAGGTCGAATCCCTGCCGCATGCTCTCGAAGGCCGAGATATCATCGGCGTAGCCTCTACAGGTTCAGGGAAGACTGCTGCTTTTGCTTTACCTATTCTACAAAAGCTATGGGAAGACCCTAAAGGTCTTTTCGCGTGCGTACTTGCTCCCACTCGTGAACTGGCCTATCAAATATCGCAGCAGTTCGAGTCTCTCGGTTCGGCGATGGGGGCCAGGTGCGCCGTTGTTGTCGGAGGGATGGATATGCCAACTCAGGCGATTGCTCTTGCCAAGCGTCCGCATATCGTGGTTGCAACGCCTGGTCGGCTAATGCAGCATCTAGAAGAAACGAAGGGATTTAGCTTGAGAAGTATCAAATTCCTGGTGTGTCACAATTCTTAATTGTCTATTTCTGTTTTATTCATTCCTATCTGGAAGGTTCTTGATGAAGCGGACCGTCTGCTGGATCTTGACTTTGGTGCCAGCATTGACAAAATATTAAAAGTCATTCCGAAAGAGCGCACGACCTACCTTTTCTCCGCAACTATGACCACTAAAGTGGCCAAGCTGCAGAGAGCAAGTTTATCAAATCCCGTACGAGTAGAGGTATCATCAAAGTTGGTTTCCTTAAAATTTTTATCGTCACGTTTCTCATTTTGCCATGGTAGATATCAAACTGTCTCAACCCTCCTTCAATACTACCTCTTGATGCCTTTGAAAGACAAGGATGCATATTTAATTTATCTGATCAATTCACTTGCACAAAACTCGATCATTATGTTTACCCGAACCGTCCACGACGCGCAGAGGTCAGGCGACTCTAACTCTCAATCTTTTTCGTGAAACTCATAGTATTTACAGACTTTCTATTATCCTGCGCACTCTTGGTTTTCCAGCAGTTCCATTACACGGACAGTTGAGTCAGAGCCAACGTTTAGGTGCCTTGGGGAAATTTAAGAGTGGTGGGCGAAGAGTCCTTGTTGCAACAGATGTGGCCAGTCGGTGAGATCAGGTGGCACTAAGCCCTCATTCTGAACTAAGAAAATGATATAGCGGTCTGGACATTCCCTCCGTTGATATTGTCATCAATTTTGATATTCCAACACATTCAAAGGACTACATTCATAGAGTGGGACGGACTGCTCGTGCTGGACGTGCGGGGAAATCGATAACGCTTGTCACTCAATATGATGTTGAGCTTGTACAACGAATAGAGCAAGTTGTGGGAAAGAAAATGGAACTGTGGCCAACAGATCCCGAAGAGATCGCCTTACTCAAAGAAAGAGTGAGCGAGGCTGCTAGGCTCGCAGCGACGGAGCTTCGAGAGCAAGGGACGAAAAGTAACAATCGCAAAAGAGGTAGAGATGACGGTGGGGGACGAGATGATAAAGATCGTGATGACGACGTTGTTGAGGCGGGTATGCCAAAGAAACACCACAAGAGGGCAAAAAATAGAAGGTGATGTGTTCGCCGTCGAAATTCATCGTGTCTGTCGTATGTCTATTATGTCTGGACAATTTAACTTTTCATCGGCTAATTCAGAAACTCCGGCTGTGATCTCCAAATTCCTCTAGGTGGACGGTCAAAGATGTATGCTATTGGGTATCTGCTCGCACGATTTTTATTCGACTCAGGAGGGTATACCTTCAACCTCAAGCTTTACTCGCCTTCACAGTTCTCTCACTTGAAGTTAGTACATAAATAATTCGCGGTCAACCCACTACTATACTATACTCAGAGTTGGGGCCGACACAGCTTCCTGAGGCCTCGTTCAAGGTGTTACAACTAAAATACTAGTGCTGAATACTACTTGACAAGCCGTCGCCATATTCCTACCAGAAGGAGCGAGTTGGCGGCAAATAAGATACCAGAAGACAGAGTTGTTGACGGGAATACATTCCATGCGAATTCAATAGCCGCAACGAGCGCAATTCTAAAAAGACGAAGTCTCGATGGTGAATCTACGACAGATAACGATCACGCACTTTAGAACCCAAGGATAACGCGTCCTCCATGCTAAGAAGGGCAACTGTTGCGCGTACCACGAATAAAACTGGTAGTGAAGTGAGCGAGCAAATATCATTCCTATAAGATTTGAGGTGAAAAAGACGGTGGCAACATCTAGGCAAGGAATGCAGATGTCAGAAACACAACTGGACGCGAGTGAAAACAGCTCACAATCAGGAGTCACCAGTGCGAGCCCTGCAGGATGCAATGGGCGTCTAAATCCGCGAGCCATTACAGCCCAGACACTTCCATCAGGTTTGCACCACCTAAAAAGGCCGAACGCAACCAAGACAAAGATATGTCCAGCCATCAAGGTCCTTGCCCAAATTGGACTCAAGAAAGTCGTTTCATCAATAAACCTCCAATTAACGGTCCACTTGTATAGAAAGACCCTCCCAAGATCAAACGCAAGCCGTACATATGCCCAAGGATCCTCTTGTAAGAATGGAAGTGCAAAAAATGCCTGAAGAGCCGCAATGGACAGAAGGCGGATGAAGGTTCCGACAAGTCCTTTGCGCTTGAAGAGGATCACGAGGAGACCAGGAAGGTAAAGCAAAATTGACATTTTGACGGACAATGCAGCACTTGCGTGATAACACTTGTTAGGTCGAAAAGAATGCAGGTTAGAAAATGAATACCTGAAGAGCAAGCACCCCGAATCATCCAATCCATTCTGAAATGCAAGAATTGCGGCCTGCATCGCGAAAACAGCCCAACAATCGTTGAACAAGCGTAAAACGAAGATGGAATGCAGTCTTTTGCTCAGAGGCAAGAGGAGGAGGACCCAGTTTGGGATGTTACGCGCCTTACGGTAGATGCTGCACGTAAGAAACACTGTTGCGGCATAAAGGAGAGCATAAATGTGTTGGGCAAGCCGTATGTTCTTGCCAGAATCGGTTACGTCGTAGAGGACCTGATGAATACGCAGGTGTCCCGCAGGGTAGCTAACAAGTCTCTTGTGAATTGACGCGCAAAGCCAAAGACAGAAGAAATCACACTAGTGGACCGGTGGGACCTGTGATTAGTGTATAGTTGCGCTGTCCATTGAGATATGATTCTGTTTGAATCATGTATGTTTCCCAGTCAATCTCCGTGTCTGCAAATTCAATGCTTATCGTGAGTGAGTGTCAATGAGCGCCGAACGAAGAATCTGCTGACACGGTACGAAGCGAATGACGAGCTCTGTGAGAATTACATCGCCGATAATCACCAGAGAAGCGAGAGCCCAGAAATACCGAGGATTTGTCAGTAGCGAGGTTGCAAAGTGGATGAGGTTGCGTGGAGAAAACGGCAACGACATCAGTCAAGTCATATGTAAGTAAGTAGCAGGTGGGAACTTTTCGACACTGCTAATTTCGACGTCTATGTTACCCATGTATTCGTTGCCAACTTGTAACGAAAAGTACAAATCAAAGAAGTGGAATAAAAACACGATAAGACATCCCACAATGGTCTAGTTACTTGTAAAGACCGCCGCAGCCTCACCATCCTGTACACCATGCATAAACCCATCAGTGTAGTTACCCTCCGTCGAAGGTGTGATAAATGGGCCAAGAGCCTTAACAGAATCTGCGGCGTATTGTCCAGTAAAGCCAAGTTTCGACATATTATGTGAGGCAAAGAATTCTGCGGCGCGGAAGCCGTCATGGTATCCTCGAGAATTGGATCTCTCTGCATCTGTCATATTTCCCCAATTGTCACGAGCATGAATAGCAGCAAAACGACGTTCCACTAGCCCGTAGTAACGATCATTATTGACGTTTGAATCTGTAGTTGGCGAGAGGATGTTTGAAAGAGCGCTGACGTCAGTGACTTCTGTAGCGATAGACCGACCTGCGAGCGACTTCGATGTCTGGCCATATGAGAAAAAGGTCGAAGGAAGAGTAGATCCGACAGCTGCCTTGAAACACCAGCTAGGATCGCACTCTTCTTTCGTGTACGCTGCTCAATGTCAATACCACCATTTGGACCTTTTTTAAAAAAATATGAGACTTACACCAGAATGCCCAGCCTGCAGTAGTACCCTGATACACCTTCATCTGCGCACTACAGAATCCTTTGCGTGCTTGGTCCTTGTTCGATTCGCCAGCGAGACTTTGATTGGTCAAGGCACAAGACCATTCGTGCACCACAAGGTTGCACCGTTGACCCGAGGATACACTAGCAAGAGAGGAAGCAATGCCATGAGTAACATCGTTCGTGTGTTGAGACGCAGGCTCCTCCATATCCGAGGGAGTAAAGACAAAATAGGAGTGATGATCCTGGATCACGAAGTCACTCCTTTTTGAAACGAACGCACTGAATCGTTCAAGGTCGAACCCGTCGTGCACATAGATAGGAAGCAAGTCAGAGGCCGATGAAGTGCTTCGTATCGCATCAATAGCCCGAGTATCTGTAGATTGGCGTCAATTATCCATGTTGTCACAAATTTGACTCCCACGTACAAAAATCTTCAAGGACAGAGTTATACTGGGGTTCATTTAAGAGCTCTAGTCCGACCACATTGTTAACGTCAGCAAACGTTCGTGATATAAAAGTCAAAATGTTAATCGTTTTATCCATGTTCTCTGGAGCGTTGAATAAGTTTATCTGATGGTCAGACACTCCTGAATGTGGCTCTCCGTTTTGACTGCCAGGCGCTCCATGCAAGTCGATGAGTACGCCAATGCCATAGCGTCCAGCCCAGTTGATTGCGCGGATGACCCTTGACCAAGAATTTTGATAGACATCAGCAACGTTAGCAAAGGGCGTTCCAGCCAAGAAACCTGGGCCGAGACTCCAGTAGCCGATTGGCAGTCGGACGGTGTTGATCCCGATACTAGCAAGATATTCGAAATCAGAGACCGTAATAAAGGTATCCCAATGGCGTTCTAGAACAGCTCGAGCAGAGGTGGTTGAGCCCCATCCAGTTGCGATATCGACTTCAGAAAGTTTCTTCCCAGCCGCACAGTCAAACACGGAGGGTGTCATCCATGCCTCATGCACAAACCTACGTTGTCATTGACACAAGGCGGGCAAGCGATGAATGAAAAGCTAACCATGAACCTAAATTCACTGCTTGCTGTTGCCTGTAGCGGAAAACATTTGCTACGTTCTTGTCGAAAGCCGGGAATGTCTGATCTGTGATAGGCGGGGGGTTGTACGGTTCCACATCGCAAAGGGAGTCCCGATCTTTCAAAGATGATTGGACGCCTTCGTTTGTTGGATATCGCGGCTCGAGATTCTGACTGTCGACAGGAGGGAGGCTCTGAAAGTGGGCGGCGTCGAAGATAGTTTTTCCCAATCCAGGTGTTGGTTCGAAGAGGCTTAGAGCTAAGAAGGCAGCGAGAGTGACTGGATGCATTAAAGTTGAATAAGGGGTAGGGAGGGTATACTATATAGTGAAGGAGCCAGCTCCAAGGAGGATAGACGTTGAGGACAAGTGTGTAATTTGGAAGTTAAAGCCCCTAAAGGGATTGCCCAACTTGAAGTTAACACCGATTACGCCGACTCATAACAGTTTGCTAGTACTTGACCACCACAAGCCCCAAGGAGTTACTCAACACGAGTAGCAAATAACGGTTGAATAACGGAGAAGTCTTTTTTCATGATGTTCCAGGAAGCCAGCCTGGCGGCCGGGTCAAGCTACGGTTCGAACTTTTATGATGGATCACCAACTTGAAGTTTCAGTGTCCTCTGCTGATGAAAACGAGGCCGACAGCCGCGTTTTCACCTCAGATACCTCTCACCCGACGTGATTGACATCACTCGTGTCCCTTTGACTATGCATCCATCAACACCTGCGAAATCTCATCATCGCGAGAAAGCCGAATGGATCCGGCAAGGGTTATAAACTATCATAACCTGGCAGCTGCTTTACGCGTTATTTAATTCCTTTCTTCTTCTTCACTTGTTTGACGCCTTTGTGCACCTTCCTCGGGCTTTGGTCCCCTCTCCAACGACATTAATATGGTGGAGAGTTCAGCTGTCGCAGATATTCCTGCCACCGATCAAGCGTGCTTCGATGGGTTAGTTTTGGCTGTTCTTGCGTATGGTGAGATGGTTCGAGAATTCGGTTGCTTGCGTTTGAGCTCAGAAATATATTTTTCAAGGGGCTTTATCAATGCTCTGTATCCAAGTCGCGCAGGCCCTTCTTTCCCGTCCCAAGCGTGGTCGTGTTTTCTCTGGAATTGTGATCTACTCTTCTGTTCTCTTCCTATTGTCAACTATTGCAGTTGGAGGGAAAGTAAAGTTCGCTAAAATGTTTTACGTTATTCACCGGGACTATTCCGCCGGGGTGGAGGCATACCAGAGAGAAAACAGTGGTCAATGGGTTAACGTCATGAGCCAAATTTGGTATGATGTCCCTCTTCCAACGGCACTCAGAAGTGCTCATTGTTTCTGCCGTAAAGCATTATGCTCATTCCTTGGTTCGGCGACTTGTTCATGGTAGGTGTCATGATATCACTCATGAACTACGACTCGATAATTAACCACGCGTCTAGATGTACAGGTTGATGGTGGTGTGGAATTATGGATGGTGGCTTCTATTCATCCCTCTACCCTTCTACATAGCCCGTCTCGGTACGTTGCTATTTCGATTCATTTTTTGTCTCTCATTGACCATTTCCAAGGCATGTCATTGCTGGTCCTGATCGCCCAATTTCAACCGAATTCCACAAGATGGGCTGCTCATGCGTCAACGTACAATCTGACTCTCCACGTTCTCTGCATTTCTCTGAACTTCATTTTTACCATCCTCATCGCCCTTCGCCTTCATACGCTCAGGGGCACAGTGGAGAAAGTTATGGGGAAACTCCAGGCTTCCTTTTATACTTCAGGAGCCACTATATTCGTGGAGAGTGGAGCCTTTCTCACGCTTTGGTCGTTTTGCTACATGGTCACTTTGGCCAGTAATAGTTGGGCTCAGGAAATCTTCTTAAAACCATATCCATACATTGTTGTAAGTTGTTACTGTCCACCTACAAAACTCCTACGTTTCACTGACGCATCGCTTACAGACAATAACATGTATGCTTATCGCACTCAGGATGGCCCAAGGTTGCGCATGGACTTGGGACATCACTGTTGCCACCGCAAGTGGTGTGCTGGAATGGAAGGTGTCCTCTACACGGAGCATCGTTTTACGCTGTGAGTCGGACGACGGGAGTGTTGCCTACGGTCACAACTTGAACGACTTTGAAAAGTCATTTAGCGAGGAGATGAGTACGACTGGAAGCCATTGATTCGCCTCTTTGCTGTATGCGGTATTCTTTTCAATCTCTCGACACTTCCGCTGCGCTGCTACTTGTCACTAGGGGCGACCTTGGGGTTATCTGGTGGATTTTCCTGGGTGTAACAACCACTTGGATGGATGAGTCGACTGAGACTTGCTATTTCGTCTTTAGTTTCAGTATAATACCAATTAAGTATACAACTGCAAGTTAATATGTGCTTTGCATACTACTCGATCCTTAGGGGATCCCTTTATGTAAGTGTTCCTTTCGACGATATTTCCAGGGTACTTACAAATTTCGACTATGTACATCGAGTGAGGTGTTCTCAAAACAGTGTGTATTGTGTGAATCAATGTAAATGTATTGTACTGTATGTATGTATGGTTGCATGAGTCCGTAACAGATGATGGATGGGTGAGGGATGATGGTTATGTGCGAGAAAGATGGAGAATATAAGATTATGATAATGTTTTGACCCCGAGAAGCCGACGAGATGAAGGGGGTAACAGATGGCAGAAAGGAGACGTGCACTACGTTCCATGTCTTCCTGCGCCCGATAACGAAGATTGCATGGGCATTTTATAGGACTCGCCTTTGAGATCCCTCACGTCGCACACGGTTGAAACGATAGGAAGAGCCATCAAGATCCAGTCGAACAACGACACGCAAGGTGGAAGGATGGGAGATGATGTGCTGTGCGGTCGCGAAACATATTAAGGCTTGCGGAACTCGCACAACACAGTGTAGATCGTGTTGAAGGCGGTGTAAATCTCTTCCCTGACCTGAAGGTCGCGAGAAAGCAAAAGAGTGTCAGCGGATGGGTTCAAACCGGCTCCACTGAACTCAAGCCATAACCACTTCATATGGTCGGTATCCGCCATGCGAACCACAACTTGATCTCAGGGATGATGATCAAGCCATGCGCAGATGGCGGCGAGAAAAAGAAGAAAGAAAAACATTCACCTTAGCTCCTGTCAGGACAATCTTGCCCGACACGAAAATCAACAACACGACCTTGGGTTTGATCATACGATAGATGAGACCAGGGAACAACTACACCGCTGCGTGAGTCATGGTAACACGATCTCAGGAAGAGGCATACCTCGGGTTCATAACTGCTGAACTGTCCGTGACTATAAGCCAAGCCCTCCAGGCGAATGGGGAACTTGACGTCACAACTCCCGACAATGTTCTGTATCTTGAACTCCGAGAACTTCGCGTCGAAACCAAGCTTTTGCACTATGCGCGCGTATTTGCGGGACGCAAGGCGTGAATCATCTTCCGACTTGGCTCCAGTTACGACCATCTTGCCAGACGCAAAGATGAGAGCAGTAGTCTTGGGTTCACGAATACGCATGATAACGGCTGCAAAACGCTAAAAACGCGAACAAGACGAACAGTTCGACATGTTGCGTGTTAGAGAGTGGTCAATACCAACCTTTGGATTGTATTCGGCGTTACGAGCATGGAGTGCGATGGTCTTCAAATCGAGGCGGCAGTCTAAATTCACCGTCGCGACAATATTCTGAAGGGTGGGTACGATGCCTTCTACAGCAGTGATATGCTGTTGCTCAAGAGTGAGGGGTGCAGGGGTAGATGGAACAGAGGTTGAAGGCGACGATGGTCCTGCAACGGCATTGGAAGTAGCAGGCGGCGACGAAGGCTTGTTTTGTGTTTGTGGTTGAGTGAATGAATTGGATAGAGGCGAAGGTCCAGGAAGAGCAAGTCCACCGTTTGTGGTTGGTTGTGAAAGATAAGGGTTACCACCGGGAAGAGCTAGACCGTGTTGCTGATACGGCTGTTGCTGCTGCTGAAGCTGGTAAGGCTGCTGTTGCTGTGAAGCTGGGTTTGTGCGTCCAAAGGTGATCTGACGAGCGGGAAGGGCGAAAGACATGGACTAAAATTTGCAGCAGAGCGTGGGAAAGTAAAGTGATGGGGAAAAGGGGGAAAATTGAAGAGGCGAATGCCCTTGTTATATACGTTTCAACTTTTAAACTCCGCTGATTGAGTCATTGTCTTACGTAACCTTCCTCCCTTTGTCCTACTACCACAGCCGCCCACTGCCCGCACACATTGCTCCCCCTTCATGGGTTTCGAATATCTAGACGATGTACGAGCTATAATTCTCGTTCCAAGTTACCTTTTATGTTGAGCTGCTGGAGCTTTGGGTTTCGAGTAATACAGTATCGTCGATGGCCTCCAATCCCCTTGACAACCACCATCACGCTTAGGCTCCTCGCTTTGTCCTGGCCAAGTCCTGCCAGGTCCTGCCTTCCTTCGTACGTTCAGGGCTCTAAATTTACATCTGGCCAAGTACACGGCATTGCTTGTGTTTTGTTCAATCTGTGGTGTCAAGCCTTAGGAAGCTCTGATCGCGTTCTATTTATGGTTCTGGCGCCCACCAACCCTTCACTTACAGAATAACCCCTTCCTTGTTTTTTTCTTTTTCGAAAACCCCACGTTTTTTTCGTGGTGGCTAGGGCCTCCATTGAGCCTCCATGTTATCTCTTTTCTACGTTCGTCAAGCTTGATTCATGGTAGACGAAGTCAGTCCTAGTTAGCTACGGTGTGGCGTGTGATGAAAATTCGGCGCCATCTTTGGGTTCTGCCATCTGCCACATACATAGATACATGTATACATGTCCCCACACTTGTTCTTGTTAACAAGTGTCAGAAAGACCATTGACTTGGTGGTATGGCGTTGAACGGAAGTAAACGATATCAGCCCTCGGCAACCTGGGCGTCCGAGGACAACTCTGAACGAGACTTGATACTTAGCAGACGTGAAGAGGGTATTATGATACGCGATGAATGTGACATAATGAAGATGGGTAAAGTAGAAAGGGCCTTGTCCGCGGGCTAAAGAAGATGAAACCACCCCTCCACCTAACAAAGGGAACAGACCCGTCAGACGAGGTCATCCATTGGAGATCTATACACCAGCAACGATCCTAATCGCGAGATATCGTCAGCGATACAAGTAGGGGAGGCAGAAAAAAACCTACTCCTCCGCCTTGTTGAGCGCCTGGACCATGCTCAGCACCTCCTTCCTTCGGCTAACGACAAACTCGCTCTCTTTCAAGAGTTCGTCCAAAACTTCAGGCTTGTAAAGCTCCTGTAATAGTTCTCGTTGCAAGTTCTCTTTTGAATGCGAGACCAGAGTCAACGAAATGGCTTTGGGGACCATATCAATCATCTCTCGCTTCACAATGTTGAAGTAGGAGTGGATTAACGTTTCTGCAAGGTTACAGATTCAATAAAACTGTTAAGCAGTAACTCAAGGCAGAATACGCAACTGATGACCTCCGTTTCCATCGTCTCACGCTCGTTCAGCGCGCTTTGAGGTTTGATCATCGGGGGCGGCGCCTCCATGACGGCAGCGCCTTTCTTCTTAGTTGCAGTACCTGTTTTGGCAGCGAAAAAGGATCCAAAGAAACTTGGTTCCTCCTTTTTGGCGTCAACATCGAGATCTTTGTCGTTGTTTAGGCGTGCTCGAGCAGCCTTGGGGTCGTTTGCCGCTGGTGGGGGCTTAGCAGCATTGAGCTTCTCCGTTACGTGAGCAGTGGCCTGAAAGCAAAGGGTTAATTAATCGTTGGACAAACTCTTGTGAACTAAGTTCTGACCTGATGACCACCAATGAAATCAGGGTGCGTGGTGTTAACATAGCAAGCTTGCATGCTGAAAAATAATACATATATCAAGAAAAATTGCACCTACTGAAAGGGATTCTGTACTTACGCAACCAAGTCTGACACCAGCTTCGTGGTCGGAGCCATGGACTTTTTGAAGAAATTGACTACAACAGCATTAAAGCGTTCACGGAGAGCAGGATACCTTCTGAATGCTTGCTACAAATAATCTTTATAAGCAAATCAAAGCTCAGAAATGAGATAGTACCTACCACTTTGCTTAGAAGTTGCCCAAGAATACGAATTAGTTCATCATAGACCAGCTGGCAGCATTTAATGCTAGGTTCCTCCAGTCGTTTGATCTGTTGCTTGACGATAACTTCAAAAGCAGCAGTCCCAACAAACAAAGCTGGTGTTGAACCCTGTACGTCATAAGTTTGTAGAACAAAGTGAAGAAAAAAGTAAACTGACTGAAGAGTTGTACAAGATCGTCCGAATATCGCCGTCCTTCACTTGATCGAAGGGATCGATACTTTTGATTCCATTGTTAAACAATTCATGAAAGACGAAGCTAATTCTAGCTCCTCCAGAAAGCTCGTTCAACGACAAGTCATTGGTATTACCATCGATTGTTGTGCGGAATTCTGACGTAAATTCCGTGATGACGGACAAAACGACGTTGCCAGAATTTCCATCTCCCAAAGGACCGCCAAGTGTTTGAAGTTCAGCATTGAACTTTTGAAGGTTTTGGGATATTCGGGCTTTGATATCAGGTAAGGTTGCTCGGATGTGGTGCATGAGAATCTGGTGACGAGTGAGTCAAAATCAGGGTAAAGCAAGGAAGTTTGAAGAATCTACCATGTTGAGCTTGCGAGCAAGGAATGGGGTGCCACAGAATTGGGCCTTCCCTTTGTATGAGGGGTGGTTCTCAAAGAACTCACGTTCATTGTCGAGAGCTGCACTAATAGGTTTGTTGGTTTCAATGTCGCGCTGTCCACGATTCACAACGGGGACATATCCAAGGCGCAGAGGAATTATTCGGCCAGCCAAAATTTCAACCACGTCCGTTCCTTTGTCCCTGTTTCATGCAGTGTTCGATTTGGGAAACCAACAACTGAACATAGGATACCCACATTAGATCGACTTTGGTGAGAACACCAATCGTCCTCGTGCCCTCGGGATCCACCTCGCGTGCCATCTTCAACCCGTCCGAGTTGGCCAAATCAGTGTTGGCCCCCGTGACAGCCAAAATGATACAGCCGGGTTTGATGATATACTTCATCAGCATATCCCTAATCTGCTTCTCAATATCTCGAGGCTGGTCTCCCACCGGCACCTTCGTCAACCCCGGAAGATCGACGAGTGTGAGGGTCAAGACGTTTGGCGAAAAGATACGGAGGTTGATGGGTTGAGGGGATATGCCCGCATTCTTGCCTGTCTTCGCCTCCGTATCGCGAACAATCTCATCTCTGATCTTAGTGAAGTCGTAAAACTTCTCGCCGGGGAGGTGGAGGAACTCGCCCCATTCGTCTGGATTGGCGGCTTTGTCCGTCCCTTTATCGACGCCGTTTGCTGCGGTCGCATTGAGTCTCAAATAAGCGCCGAGTGAGGAACAAAGGGAGACGTACCTCCCGGCACAGCGGACCTGTTGATAAGTTGCAGAACCTAAGTAAAGTGTCAACTGTAACATCCCTTTAATATTATTGAACTCGTACCAGTGGCCGCCGGGTCACAATACCAGTTCCACGAGGCAAGAAGTCTCGGCCTACGATGTTCTAGTTGGCAACAACACAATCATTTATGGCAAGCAAGACAAAGAAAAACTTGAAAGCACCTCTAGAACGCTACTCTTCCCGCTACTCTGACTGCCGAGTACGCAAATTTGTGGTAAATCTATTGAAGCCCCCGATGACCCTATGGATGTAAAGACATCCTGAAGTTTGTTGATAACGTTAACGATTTCTGTGCCGAGGCCAGATGGACCTGTCGCCATATTCTAGTCGTCGAAAAGAGGGAGAGTTAAAGTGATCGTTGAGGGCTGAATATGAGCGGAAATGAGGCAGCTGGCTGCTTGCTGTGTACTTTGGACGCTGGAACCAAACAACTTGTGGATAACGGCTGCGATGTCGTCTCCTTGCGAATTGCAGCTTTATGTACAATCGCGGCGCTGCGGACCAGCATTCAGGCTGCGGCGTACCGCGCTGATTACCCAGCAAAGTTGTGAGCAAACTCCCACTACTTCAGGTTTTCGCAATATTCGGGTGGCTTGTACTTCAAGTTATTCAAAGTCCATTGAAGTGTCGTACCTATGATCAATGTTAACCTGAACGCCTCCGATCTTTAACCCTTTGGAGTATTGGATGACTTCAGGATGCCAACCTCCATCGGACTACCTCCAAGCATGTCAATCTATCCTTAATCTCCGATGCCTGTTCAACTGCTCCTTCGATCGATCTCACTGGCCCGTCACCCCTGCCAGCTCTCGTCAGCTCTTCTCCCCCTTGTTCCTCAGAAAGTCCTCGCCACATTCAATGCGCTCCCCTCTCTTGTCCAATGCCACCAGTAAACTGACGTCTTCGCGAGAAAATGACAGTACGTTACACTTTGGACATGGACTTGGTTCTTCCGTGTCGAGGCTTGGAGGTGCTTTGGACATGTTGGAAAGCACCGAGAAGTTCGGGCTGGACTACATCCGCAGGAGTTTGGAGGAGTCAGAGAACTAATATACGATGTGCCGGACCGCAGTTTTTCACTGCGCAACACGATCGTTTGGTGATATCCAAAGAGCAAATTCGGTAGGCGAATTCCACTTTGTTGAACACATTCCGAAATATTGCCTTACTTCAATATTTTATAGACAAGCTTCCTCTGTAGTCAATCCATGCTCACGGGTGCTCTACTCCTCTGACCCATCGTCTGAACTCCCGGAACGGACTCTTCCACTATCTGCGGAGCTCCCAATTTAAACTCTAACGATTATTTAAAGGAATGGCCCTGCCCAACTGAGGCATCCACGGGCCTTATTGTTGATTTCTCTCTGCCGCGACTATGGTAGTCATCGTCGGAATGTCCCCAGAGCTTTCGCTCCGCATCCTAGACTCATCGAATTCTTGCGTTCCCGGTTTTGCGGTCTGCCGCTCTCTCTGCGCCTCGGACCTGAATCATTTTCAATGGTCGACGGCTATCTAAGAAATCAGAACCTCCCGATTTAATAAAATACTTCCATGGCATATGAATTCTTTCGTTATTGACGATACTTTCGCACTTCATAATCGCAGTTCATCTAAGGCACAAATTTAGAAGAGCTCGAGCCTCGAGTTACTTTTCTGGCTGATCTGGCAGAGGAAGTCCTCCTCGTTCCTCTCATCCTTTCCCCGCAAGCTATCATTGTTCAGGGACATGGCTAGCACCCGAGATATACAGTTCCGTCAGCTAACACAGATTTGTGCACCGGTGGTGAGGGGAGGACGTCTGGCTGGTTTTATTTCCTTTAATCTCGAATTTATTGCATACACATGGCCACAAGATACTTTGGCCTGGCGGCGGGTGCGGGATAAAATTCACATAAGCTGAATAGTCACGGTCCTAACTCCATCGGTGAACTTTTTTCATTACATCTATTTACTATCAGAATTTGACTTGACAATCCTCAATCAGGACCCCAACCGCCCTACAACTCTTCTTCAGCGCCGCCTTCCACTCCGCAGGTGATATCGTTGGTTCACCAGCTGCCTCCCAGACTCTCGCAAGCCAGCCGGCTCCTCCGACCCATGACGTATATCCGTTTATAACATGCAACTCAAAAAGCAGGCATCCACAGCTATGTGCCCTCTGCTGTAAGAGGAAATCGGAACCCAAGCGGCGTTGCTCTGTAAAAGGTTGTCCGACCCTTGTAATGGCCTCCTGCCAACCCAGCCTTTGCGCAATGGAGAGGTGGAGCATCCGGAGTCGCACTCTCTCCCTCAGTGCTTGGAGGATCCTGAATTTTTCTTGATTTGTAGGCTGCTTGCCTGTTCTGCGGCCGAGAAGCGTGGAGCAGTTATCTGCAAGGAAGTTCTCGCTTAGAGTGTCAGGCGGGGCATACGAAAGATGATCTTTTGAGAGCACCAAAAGTTCATCTTCATCAGCCTTTGAGAGGACAGCATCTTCTTTAGGACCTGACAAGTCGACTGAAGAGTCAGACGATGTGGAATCTGATGAGTCGGACGCGGGATCTGATGAGCGAGATGCGGAGGTAGACATGGGGCTTGAAATATCGGATTCATCGCTCTCAGAGTCCGTTTGAGGGTTTGGTCCGTGGCAGAAAGAGTGCTGTATGCTTTGCAGCTTGTAGAGGGTGGCAAATGGTGGCTTCCATGTTTTGTCCGTCTCCTCTGGAGAGAATGTAAAATCAGCTGAAGTGTAGGTCCGACCAATGTGATCCCGTAATTTATGGAGCCATTGGGTGGCCTCGCTCATGGTTCGTTTCGCAAGCCAAGGGGTAGCGACCTGCTGTCCAGTGTATGGGGATCCAAAATCATGTGCTGCTTGCTCTGTGAAATTTCCATCATCTTCAACACAACCTGGTTTTGGGGCTTTCAAGGAGTGCTGGTTGGCATGTTCCACTAATAGGGCATATGTGAAGAATCCACCTTGGTAGTACCCTGACTCAGATTTCACCATTGACAATGCCTCTTGGTCCTTCCTGGCAGCTGCATACAGGGTCCAGTGTGGACTCATCCAGCCCCCCGAATAACATGCTGTGGTAAAAAGGTGGATTTGGCCTTTGCATCCCTGTACAGCAACTTCAAGCGACTCCCGATCAAAAGGGACCCAGGTTTCAGGATTGCCTACACATAAAGATTCATTTGCAGAACCATGCCCACAGAGAACAAGGCATAAAGTGTCATCAGGAGAGAGAAGGGAGGCTGTTTTCACAACATTGGTAATGTACTTGGCCACCAGTGCAAATAGTTTTGGCTTCATTCTAGGTGGAGTGGTGTCATAGATTGTTTCAAAGGGCACTGAATCAAGAACTATCCGGTCCCCAGCAGGATCACCCAAGGCAAACTCTGTTAAAGTTGACCTGATATCGCTCCCACACATCCAAGAACTCCTTTCAGGTGGGCAATCCAGAAGCAATTTCAAAGCCACAAAATCCATTATCTGCCAATGGTCATCACCAAAGCCTGAATTCTCCAATGCTGTTGTAGACAGAAGTCCACAAACATATGTTTTGCCTGAGCTTTTTTTGGGTAGGAGACATTGAACTGGAGATGAAAGCTGGGGGGGCAGACAGTTCAAGAAAGGGGTCAGAAGGATGGTAAAAGCAGATGAAAGATGTGGGCTCAAAATGCTTGGTGCTGCCTGCAAGGAAAACATGAATTTTTGGATGCAGGTCTCCTAGGTAATGGTAGTGTTGTCAAAGGCTGACCATGTGCAAACCAGAAAATCGGAGTTTACCACTCTTTGTCACAAGTCACAAACACCTCAGACATAATCAAGGCGTGAACGAGCTCTCTTCCAGCAACGATTCGATTTGCAGGACTTCAATAAGGAATTATTTTCGAGCCTTCCCATTGTTCCAATCGCTTGATCAATGATTTTGGTGATTCTTGATGCATCACATGACCTCTGGAAGGCTACACCTTCCTTTGCACCATTTCTCACCAGCCCGACCATGTCAGTCGATCCTTGGCATTTACTTTTAATCTCGGACACTCGTTTATATACCCATTCCATCCTTTATCCGCCTTAACGCAAGATGATGCTCACTGGCCCCGTTCTGGGAACCGTCCTCCAGCTCGCGTCAGCCTCCACACAGCTTTTCTCCCCCCTCATCCCACAAAAGGTCCTCGCCACGTTCAACGCGCTCCCCACACCCGTCAAATACCCTCAATACACCGACACCACCACGGGGAAATGGCAGTACTTCACACCTTGGACATGGACTTCTGGGTTTTTCCCTGTTACGGGTTACGCGCTCAACACGAGGAAGTCGCTCTGCGGGGGCACGCTGGCTAACGGGCTTGGCGTTGCAGATTGGCTGGCGCTGGGTCGATCAGCTAGTACTGGGTTGATTGGGTTGGATGCGAGTCATGGAATTGGACACGATGTTGGGTTTTTAAGTTTCCCGTTTGTGGAAGAGTTGGCTGTGTACGTCTAGCATCTATTTCCGAGAACGTTACTTTGCTCATCCTTATTTAGAAACCCAACGAACGCAACCGCCATTGCAGCGATTAACAGGTTCGCCACTGCCCTCGCAAATCGTTTCAATGCCAAGGTTGGATGCACGCGTAGCTGGGACACAGTGGACCCCACGGATTTCCCGGTATGTTTCTAATAATCATTTGAGCTTCAGATAGGTTCTAATGTTTGACAGGTGATTATCGACAACATGATGAATATCGAGGTCCTTTTCCATTCCGCAGCTTTGACCGGAAACGTCACTCTGAAGAACATAGCAATCTCGCATGCAGACACAACCATGCTGAACCATATCAGACCTGATGGTACGCATTGTCATATTTATATGTAAAAGAATAGTCTTGAACGCGACGCAGGCTCTACCTGGCACGTTGTGGAATACAATACCACAACCGGCAATGTTATCAAGAAGCGGACTCAACAAGGGTACTCCGATACCAGCACCTGGGCTCGTGGGCAAGCATGGGCGATCTACGGGTTTGCGAACAGTACGTTTAGGTTACGAATGCGCTGAATTCAGCTCACGTTTCAGTAACTCAGTGTACCGTTTCACCGGCGATGGGAACTACCTGGCGACATCCCGTAGACTAGCAACATATTTCCTTCGCAATCTTCCAGCTGATGGGATTGTTCCTTGGTGCGTTATTACGAGATCCATCTGCTGTATATCCGATATATCAACCACAGGGATTTCAATGCACCTTTGGCACCTGCGCCACGCCCCGCGGATTCTTCAGCTGCAACCGTCGCCGCGACTGCCTTGCTTCTACTTGCGAGATCCGAATCGACCCCTGCCGCAGCTAAGCCATGGAGTGATGCTGCTATTCAGGTTTGTAATTACACTCTTTCCTCATCTCTGCATCAATTTAACGACGAATGGTTAGATTTTGAACAATATTACCGCCCTCGCGTGGCGTCCTTCATGGCAAAGTCTGCTAGCCAATGGGACGGTCAATATGCCTGCCAACAACTCCCTGACTGGTATCGTCTACGGTACGAATTCACCATTTCTCCGTGTTACTGGTAGGCTAGATGCATATTTAGGGGACTATTATTATATCAAGGCTGGAAACGACCTCATTTCCATGTCGCTGGCAAGATGCACTTGATGTGTATGACAGAACTGGAGTGATTTAGATACTAGAGTTACTTGGGACCATAGACGACAAGCATTAGCCCCGTGCTTGAAGGTGGACTTTGAAATTAATGATCATGTCCTGTTATTGTAAGAAATACAAAGGAATACAAACGAATCATTTTCTATACAGCCTTCCCATCAGTCTATCCAACACAATCAAGCATAATTAAGGCGGAAGATATCATTGAACCTGAAGACAAAGAGATAACACCTCAATCAAGAAGTTCGACTGGACTCAAATGCGATCTTACACATAGTAACTCGCGCCGTCGGGGATGAGTTGGAAAACCTGGCTGAATTGCAGAGGGTTCGGCGAGTCGTCAACCTAGCAGAACCAAGTGTATAAAAAAAAAGTGTCAAGAAGTTTTGAGAATCGGACGCACGAGCAATAGTCCCGTCACGCTAACAAGTAGACTCGCTACAGTTGGTGATGATGGTTGAGCATCGATGGTGGTGACTTTATGTTGAACCTTCTGAAAGGGCAGATTCTGGGGAAAATCAGATGTCGGCATCATCTAATTCGCAAAAACTGGGCTCATACCGTCAGTTTTTCAACGATGGCCTTGTCACCCTGGATCGGTGCGCCCTCGAACGTCAGCATGGAGTGTTCGCGCTGAGCAGAGATAGGATCAGTGAGGATCGCAAGAGATTTGAGTTGGGGGGTTCGCGCACATAAAGAGTCCCGAGGTTCTGACGACCCGAAGAGAAAGTCTGGTAGTAGAAATCCGTAAATTGCTTTGCGACTACGTTTGGGTCTGTCGCCATGGTGGACTATTAAGTTTGGAGGTGAAGAGTTGAATTATCAAGATGCAGAGCACGTGACTGATCATTGGCATTTTACTATAGTTGCTGGTATGGTTGCGCTTGGCATTGGACCACAATGTCCCATTTCTCAGAACAACCACGACCTACCATGCGTCGAAAATCTTCGGCGCAGAACCTTTTATCTTCTTTCAAATCATCAGCATCGTCTGCACCCATCAATATTGCTTCTTCATCGACCTCCTCGTCTTCTGGCGTCCCATATTCCCCACCTAATGGAAACACCCCTGTTTCGACCACACCGCTTGCACGGGAATGGGACGCCCAGTCCATGCACTCTGACGGGTTGGGAGGCGCGGGGAGTCCAGCCCTTCCGCAGGGAACATCGGTTGAGTATCTGAGAGACCTTGTTCAGAAGAGGATCATCACGCTCACTTACATTCGGAATATTCATGAGGGGTGCGTGCATTTCTACGTGTAAGCTCAGTGCAGGAAGTGACTCCGTCACCTACCCAGGCGAAGTCACTGGTTTCATACTATACTCATAACTCGTGCAGAGCTTGACAAGGTGTTCAACAACATTGACATGAAAAAACGGTAATCCATTTTCCTGATTTTGGGCTTCTTCGGATGCTTATTACGGCACAGAACTTATCGTTTCGCCATCCTCGGTCTATCACTCTCCAATCTCCTTGATATAAATCAGCCGCAAGATCTGCTTCGTGGGCTCCTCAACACCGTCACTGAATACGATCAGGCGAAGGAGGAGGGGGAGAAGCCTAAGATAGTATGTTCTTCTATCATTTGCACGATTGCTATTCATATTAACGGGACACCACCGAAGCGGTTGTTTAAAGCCAAGAACGCGAAGAAAGGCACATCAGGCATAGCTGAATATACAGGATCACACGTCGACTCGTCGGAAGCCTCGTACCTTTTCACACCTCAGATAGTGCGTCCTACTGTTCTCTTGATCTCTCCATCATACCCATAGAATGAAAAGCCCTTTCCATTAGACTACCATCAAAGCCTCTTATCTCTCCTCGACGTCCTATCCGAAGTGTACAACAAGATCTCCAAACTCCTTGGTCCCTCCCCCTTCCCCCATTCCTCCCAACACATGATGGGTACCCTGGGTCTGCTCGCGCCCCATCCAGGCGTATCGTATCTCTTCTCAGGCGATTCCAATACAAATACAAACCATCACTCCAATCCCAACCTCCTACTGCCACCCCTTGTGCCTGAGAGCGAGATGAGCGGAAGCTTATGGGGTATTGCCAATGCGAGCGTCACGACGGGGGCGGGCGGTGGTCCCAATGGTCCGTTCATGCACGGGAGTGCGCTGGCAAGTCCGCCAGCGTCGGGATGGACATCAGGGTTCGGGGAGATGGTGTTAAAGATCGACGGGAAAATCAAGGTTCGTCCCCCCTTCTCCTCATCGCGTTAAGGCTCAGAACGAAAATTCCCACAGAAAATCACATCCACTCTGCTAAAAGACCTCGACGCGTTTGCGCGGAACGGAATAAAAGACGAATTGGCTTCGCTTGATCCGCTGTTGCGGAACATTAAGATTCCGGACGACGCCGGAGTGGGGGGTGGGAAGATCGTTTATGATTTTGAGGGGATGTGAAAGAGGAGCTCGGATATGAGGACACCTGAAGAGGACGACGGATTCAATTCCGCCATGACGAAACCTTGGAAGGGCGCTAAAGTTGCTGCCGTAACCGTCTAACCTTAAGCAGGGAAAGAGGCTTGGCACTGACGGCACTTCGAGCTGCTGACTCACGCCCGGCACCTGTTGGATATCAGTAAGCCAAAGCAATGTGCGCGGCTTCATGGTATTCAGCAGGAGCAACTGCCCAATGCGACGAGGGATCTCAAAGTTCGCTCGGAAAGTAAAGTGTGTGGCATTACGACCTTGACTCGAAAAGATATGTGAAAATAATACATATGAGAAAAGATCAGTTCCCAGCCCACCCTTTCGGCTGATCATTGAGAAATATATCAGTTCCACAATTCGAAGGCGAAAGACGGCCGAAACCCACCTTGACCTCGTCTCCCAGCCGCCTCACTCCAACCCACGGCGTTTTGACGTGCTTCAACCCCTCCTCACCCTCGTCCCAGGTATAGCTCGCCCCAACAGCAATCTTCGTCCCATCACAGTTAAACGCTATCGCCGAGACGGGGTTTGGAAATTTAGGGTATTGGCGAAGGCGTTTCTTGACTTTATGGTCCCAGATAGATACTGTCCCGTCAGAACCTGCAGAGGCAAAGGTGTTGTACCTGTGGGACCGTTCAATGAGATGAGCGGAAAATTGAAAAAGGCGGTGGAACGTACGTTGGGTGGAAGGCGAGCGCGTTGACGGGCCATACGTGGTCTACATCGTTGATTGTCTGTCTGTGGCATTTGAACGCGTATCTTTTTTCTTGTGCGGCGGGTGAAGGATCAAAGTATTCTACGGCTATCCGGCCCTCTACGGACGCTGTCGCATAACCTAACCATAAAAGGCGGTGAGAAAAATGTAAGGAAGAAAGGGAGTCAGCACCAAACAGACCTTGACCGTCAGGCATACATGCCAACGACCGTGTCATGTACTTCAGACTACTCTCCCTCTGCTGCGCGGGGATGTCCATCTTCCTGACATCGTAGATGTGGAAAAGGCGGCTGGCCATTGCAACGACGAGGGTGTGGTTCACGAGGTCAAGGGTGTAGACGCGCTCTGGGGTTTCATGCGAGCTTTGTTGGTGCGTTTGGGCTCGGGGATCCCAGAATCGGATGGTGCGGTCCCAAGAGCCGGTAATAAGGACATCTGGGCGCGCATTTGGTAATGAACAGGGGAACGCAGTAGACGTGCGACGTACTGTTTGCTTGAGAGAAAGACATAGAGGAGATACTGTCATTGTGGGTCCCGAGGTTGGTCATTCTTTCTGTGGAGAGATCGAGTCTACGAAGGGAGTTAGTAATACGTATAGAAGTATGAAAATAAGAAGACGAGGTACTCTCTGACAGAGGTGTCTAGCCCTCCACTGTAACCATGTGTAGCGTCCGAGAAACAGCAGGCCAATACTGGTGCACGGTGATCGAATTTTGCTTTTGCTTCGCTCTCTTTAACACCCCTCTCTCCAATTTGGTAAAAACGGACAGTCTGAGAGAATACGATGAGTACGTGCATAGCATATGTAGGAATTAAGTATACCGTGTCCCATGAAGAAACGAGAAGTTGGTCTGGGTCGGTAGGTGAGTAGCGGATTGTGGAAATGGTGTCGAATGGGAGTGAGGGTATTGTTGTGTAGCTAGCGTCATCTGAAAAAGATGTATGAATAGTGGCAATGAGAACTGGAACGCATCCCTTACCCATGCTTGCAGCTCAACTAAAGGTGGAAGGGAAATTTGCACTTGTTATTATTTCCAATGGATCAATTCATTCAACGTTGTACAAGCGATAGGTTAGATACAAACGAAAGTACAATAATCAAAGCCATCAGTTTTACTGGTATAAATGCTGAAGACTTACAGGTGGGGCCTGAGGATCCAAAACTACAACCCAAATGTCAGCATCAGAATCCGGACCCACCTCAAAGTCGAAGAAGCTTCAGCAATCATATGCCTATCTATAAACAAAAATTATCAGTGGATTTTGTAGGCGACTTGACCGTCAAAAGTCAGCTTCTACGAGCAGCTGTTCAAGTCCATGACGACACGGTCTTCATTGTCGGTTTGCTCACCCGTGTCATTCGTAGAACGACACGTCGACGCATCTTCAGAATCTTCGTTGTCTGACATATCTACATAGTGGTCTAAACCAATGTCAGCTTTAACTACATTCACTGTTGTTGTAAGAAAGCTCACCCCAATTTATGTCCTCTACGACTGTGGTGTCGTCGTCAGTTTCAATGTCAACTTCAACAATCGCGTAAGCGGGTCCATTGGTCGCTCCATCGTGAAGAGCATCGTTGAGGGCGTGGACGGATGCCTGAACGGAGGCAGATTCTTGACCTGACATGGGCGCCGCCTCGACGTGAAGAGTTTGCACTGCATCCTTAAACTCCTGGTATGTCATTATAGACATGAACGGCTGATACATTGCAGCGACGAGCGGATGCGCTTGAATGTCGGCCATGGTTGTCGAGTGGAAACGTCCGCGAAAAATAAATTCAGAAGGGACGCCTCGAATCCAATAGTCACGTTGCACAAACACGTAAAGCTCGTCTGGGAGTTTGATTCGACTGGATCGAAATTTCCGGAGTAGAGGATCATGGCTCATCAACTCGACAACTTCCAAGCCATTTTCTTTCCACCAGAGCACGGTCCCGTTGCGCGGATTATTGTCTACTTCAGACCCAACATGAAGTTTTGAAGTGATGTATCGTTGTGCCGTAGCCTGCTTAAGGCGCCTCGAACTTCCGCACTTGACTTTTCCGGGAGTAATGAAGATAATCAAAATCGTGGTTTGCGCTGGGGCTTCAAGCTAAGGCAATGCAGCCGAGTAAGCACTGAAAGGGAAGCAAGGAGGAAAGGCGCGATAACTGACATGCATTTGTTCGATAAAGTCCTGGTAATAGCTTTGACCGATTCTGAAGTCGCTGTGTCCAACGGGACGTTCATGAACGTAAAGGGGACCAGGAGCTGGCATGTCTGCGAGTTGTCGTTGTGAGAGAGAGAGATGGCCAGTGGCAATGATGAGGGGAGAGTAGATGAGAGGAACACACGCAACGCGCCCATTTATATAGGACAATGCCACAATTTAGTGGTGTCTTTGTTGGGCAAAGCGGTGGCCAGGAATCCCTCCCTTTGTGCAACGTCATGTGCCCAGTGGCAGAAAGATCAAAGACTCTAAAAAGCACCACGACCGTCGGGCACACCTCACAGGGAAGGAAAGCTTTGCACAAAGATTAACTGCCGAGTATCTGTGAGTCTGCGGATCAGAAGACAAAACACCAAGCGATTATTTCAGGTGGCGAAATGGCCTGAATTCATTCAAAAGACTGGTGCAAGCTTTTGAATCCTTAAGAAGTCGTGAGGAGCTCGTAAGTAGCAACTTCGAGATCGTAACTATGCAGTGAGTGGCTGGATGGAAGTGAGAGGAGCAATAATAAATTGTAGGTACCTGTTATTGCCAAAACACATTCAAGCCATTTTTGTATTCAAGTGCATACATCCTTGATAATCTCAGTAATGCATTCCCTCTCCTGCATGTGCACTTGCTCTGACATGTGAGGTCGAGAAAAACTAGAGCATCCGCTTGCGCTTATTACAACTGCAGTTCCAAGCCCCGCATGTGCAGTCGTTGAGAGCGTGTGTGTGCTTGACAAGTCATGAAAATCAGAAGCTGGAGAAGCAGGTCAATACGCTCGACTCACTTCCACCATTATTATGATAGTGTTCGCTTGGGTAGTTAAGGTGGTGGTCTGGAGTTGGGTTGAAGCCTTTCATACGTCTCTTATAACGCTGAGGTTCCCTGTTCTGGCAGGGTGTCCATTAAAGTTTCTGTCATGGGACTCGCAGTCCGTCAGGAGTCCAGTAGCATAATGGACGCGAGTTAGAGCATGGAGATTGGCAGGCTGAGGATTGACGTTAGTGGAAGTGGCGGCTGTGGTCATGTGAGTAGAGTAGCTGAGAACCTTGTTCAGAAAAACTGTGCAGCTCGCCGGAAACATGCAGGTCGCTTCCAGCTCCTTGGTCGCTACCACTACATACCCGTCATATCACAATTCATATTATCCAGCGTTAACAGGTATACCATTCTGGTCTTCTTTTGATCTTTCAGTCCTGACATCCTAAGCAGCCCCTCAAGACTTTGATCTTAAGCGACAATATCTCGCTCTGCTTCCTCCTCAACAGATAATCGAAATATGCCTTACATTCGACGCATACGTTCCTCCCTATGCCAAAACTACCATCTGGCCACCTGATATTAACGCTGCCATCGCAGCGTTGCAAAAGCCGCCCCCGACAGATGATCCGCCTTCAGAAGCACCTGCGGGCCCACAGACGGCCATTATGGATTCGCTAGGATCATCCGCCGGTACTCCATCCGCGCCCCCCAAAGCTGCAGAATCACCCAGCGAACCGCAGCCTCCTGACAAAGAGGCCTCAGCGACCCCCGGCCCATCAAGCGTGCCTGTCGCATCGACTAGTACCGCTGATCAAAATCCAACAGCGACCCAGCCCGTTTACCCGCAGCAAGGTTATGGATATGGGCATTCACAAACGGCTTATCCCCACGCACCTTATTATCCGCCACCGCCTGCAGGTTATTCTTATCCGCCATATACTGGATATCCACCCATGTCGAATGGGTACACCGCGCAAGGATACCCATCTACGGCGACATCTTTGTACAACGCATCTGCGCTCGCACAGGGACCAGACGGCCCTCATGCGGACGATCTGCCTAGTTATGAGGAGATGATTGTTGAGGCTCTGACAGATAGTGGCGACCCTGAAGGATGTGCACCGAAGGACCTCTTTTTCTGGATGGCGTCTCGATATCCTCTACAGTCTAACTTTCGACCATCAGCTAGCCAGGCGCTTCAAAAAGCTTTCAAACGTGGTCGGTTTGAGAAAAGCAGCGGCGGAAAATATCGTTTAAACGCTACATGGGAAGGGGGTAGTGTACGTTTCTTGGTTTTAAGTCGAGCTATTTTATAATATTGACTCTTATTAGACTACCCGCCGTACGACTCGAAGACCGCAAATCCATAACCAACCGCAAGCAGCGAGCGCTACGTCCGGATCACCATTTACACATGCTCCGCTCGTTCACCATCATTCTACAACTGCCCAAGCTCAGCAGCCCTTTCAAAATCCTTACGGGTACCCATACTCGCACTATGGGTACCCCCCGCAGCCACAGGCAACCGGCGCACCACAACCTGAAAACCCACCAGCGCCACCACCTTCGACGACGGGAGACGTTTCCGATGCCTACGAGGCGGCGCAGAACATTCTCAAAGCCATCAATTTTGGCAATTTGTTACAGTTACCCCCAGAGGAGACGAATGACGGCGTTGCGCCCGACCAGCCGCCTTCTTCTCCACCGAAGGAGAATAATGTTCCAGCGATGCCAACATCGTCGGCTGATGTTCCTGTTGAGCAACCACACCCGCGCGCAGAGCTTCAAGCGCAACTGGCACTGTTGGTGACACAGCTAACTGAGCTGGCTCAGGCTGATGGTGAGTACCCCATGCAGGAGGTGCAGGGAGAGCAGGACCCACCACCGCCACCTCCAGCACCGCCGCCAGTGGCGCTGCTTCCGCCTTCAATACCACCTCCGCCGGTTCTAGCTGTGCCATTGGAGGATGAGGATAGCGATGACGATGATATGGAGGAGGTTGTTTGATTACTTACCTGAGTTTATAATTATGGCGCTTTTCAGTACCACATTACTATACTTACTCTACGGAAATTTTATAAATTCTCCATCAGGATGTTACCAAATGGCAAGAGTATAAATGGGTCCAGACTGTAGTAGTAGTACTACTAGTACTCGGCTGATTTGTCTACGACTTCGATGGATGGGTGACAGCGCCTGAATTTCCTCATGTGATGTGACAATCGTGTTGCCCAAGCGTGTTAACGAATTTGAAATTGAGTCAACCGTCGACTAAAGACAGCATTCAGAGTTCCGTGCTCATATTCAGGCCAAATTCGAGCAGCTTCAAGCATTTCTGTATAAACCATGCCTTTTGGGGTCTCTATGAGCGACGACACGAACCCGGCAAACGACTTTCTCCTCGCCGACGTCCCAGACCCCACAGATTTCCCCCCTGCAGTGGAAGCGCCAGGTCTACGAAGCATCGACGGGTCTTTCCGATGCACTATCTGTGGGGAGCTGTTCGATGGCCCAGTAACTCTTCCTTGCGGCCACTGCTTTTGCTCAGGTGTGAGTGACACCAAGTCATCCCCGGTCTTCACTTCACCGACGCCTTTCTTCCATTAGTGTATACGACCAGCAATGTCTCTTAAGCAAGAATGTCCTAGTTGCCGTAAAGGTGCGAACGAGGGCCACCTTAGACCCAATCCAATCGTGGAGGAAATCATAAATGGCTGGAAGGAAGCCAGGTACGTACCCGAGTCGATGGGTTTATCGTAGTTGCTAATGTACGAAGCTCTTAGGCCATATATACTGTCTCTCATGAAGCAAGAGGTACAAAGAAAGATGGCCGACCAACCGGAAGTGCATGCCAGCCCTGCTAAAAAGCGCAAGAGAAGTCAAGAGCGGAGTTCTAGTGAACTTGGCAGCGTTCCTGGTCTACCCCATACACCGATCAAACCTCGTCCCTCTGGGAAAATGTCGCGTTCCCCCTCAAAGCCAAAGCCAGTCAAATATCTGTCCGATGGCGGCGCAGGTCCATCCAGGATACCAACTTCTGATGTGGACGAGGATGATCTTGAAAGCACCCTGGGGCTTAATCCAAAATGTACGCAGTACTTCGTTTATTTTGAATTGAACAAGAAGCTAATGGGAGTTTTCAGCTGACGACCTTGTCAAGTGTCCTCTATGCGAAAAACGAGTCCGTTATAAGAACCTAAACGGTCATATGGACCGCAGCTGTAAGGACCATGAGGCCGTCAGCAGCTCTTCGCAGTGGTCGAAAATTATGGCACCAAAGGGAAGCGCGAAAGGAAAACAAAAGTATGCCATTAAAAAGGTTGCTTGGTGAATCGTCTGATATTGTATTCTTACTCAGGAAGAAAAGCAGTGAGATGGACGAGTTTCCTCTTCCGAAGGCATCATACGCCACCCTGAAGGACAAGCAGCTTAAGGAAATGCTGCAGGAACACGATCTTCCAATTACTGGTGACCGTCCACAATGGGAACAACGACATCAACGGTAGGACATTCCCTTTCCCACCTTATAGGAGGTGGGTTCACGACTTCATATTATAATTCAGGTGGGTTATGATGTACAACGCGAATTTGGATCGATCACTTGCCAATAGGAAGACAAAGGCTGAACTTCGACGCGATATTAAGAAGTGGGAAGAGGATATGTCCAAAAAGAAAAAACCTGTTGTTGAAGACTTGGTAAAATATCAGGTAAGGGTTGCACAAGTTCATAATGCCGTCTTTCTGATGTCATCGCAAAATCACAAATTAGCAAACCCATAAACCGGAGTTCGACAGACTCCTTAAGCTAGCCAAAAGAAACAAAGATAAATCGGTGCTCGAACCTAACACAGCACCCTTGTCATCAGACAATAACCATAAACCCGCGTCTACAGACGCATCCTTAGTCGGACCGCCTTCTTCGATGACTGCTGTGGACGATGTCATCGATTTGAATTCCGACGAGGAATAGTTGACGTTTACATAACGTATTTTTTTCTTTGTGCTTTATCTCCCAATTCTATCGTTGGCGATGGCAGCTTTTAGGGAAAAGTCCGAGATTCGGCAACGAGTGCGGTGTATTGGGAGCGTACACACAAGCATCCTTCGGATGGTCAAGGAATACAAGACTCGAAGATTGCGCCTAACAACCAAAAGGCAGGTGATTTACCTCGATACATATATTGTTTGATGAGTTGAATCGATGAGCCTCAATTGGCTGGAATTGGACTTATGGGAGGCAGCCACGACCCAGTACGTAACTCTTATTTCCCGTTTTCCTACAGCTTGATGGTCACCCACATACAGCTTACATTGACCAAGGATTTGTGTTCGGCCAGCGCGAGAGTGGCCACGTTAAGGAGAACAAGTGATTCCAAAATCGGCAAACAGACGTTGACAAGACTGCCGAAATGACGAGATCCTCGTTGCCCCTCGCAAGCCGAACTTCCACAGAGGTTACGTTTCCTTCAAAGAATGAAATTCCGACTCGGAAGATTGACCCCTAGGCCTGACATCCATGATGCCATCCGCCTTTCCGAAGGCCAAGCGCCTTGTCATTCCGCTTGAATGGTAAATCCCCTGAGAGGGTAACGTATTCCCTATTTTACCTGTTTTACCGCGCAAGCAATCTACGAGAAATGACGTTAGCTTGAACGCAAGGGGTTCGAGGGAGCAAGGTCCAAGATAGTGTTGAGATAGCGCGTGACGCTGATATCCCTGGCTGACGAGGCTGACGGCCCGAGTTGTGGAATGCAGGTGCCCACAAAGCAGGTTTGCATTACCCCGATTCAAGGAACGAGTTCTTGTCCGAGTGGAATTTGAAAGTGAAGTAACAGCCGCCCACCTCATGTTCTTTGTTCTCCCGGTCGCAAAACTGCTATGCGTTGCTACAGTAATAATCGGAACCATTGGCCCCCGTATGGCCAATGTGAGATTGGTGTTGAATACATTTCTCCCAGCCGAGCGCTAGCCCTTCTGTCGATGGTCTTCCATTTATGACGGATGCTGATCAATCCGAAAAAGGCAAGCCTTGTAAAGGGAGTTCATCCGGTTTCCACGTGAGTCGATCCGTGGTATCGTGGTTTTGTACTCCATTAGGCAGTCGCCCGAACTACATATGGATCCTTATCCAGGTCCCATTCAATTCTCGCCCACCCTTCCCCACCTTCACCTTCTTCCTGGTTGCGCGCTTTTCGTACATATAATTTACATTCATTCCTACACCCTCTTTCCTAATGTCGTCGGATCATTCAACGGTACGTCTCCTAAATATACCTTTCGAGCGCTAACCAACTTCGCGTTTTGAAGCTTTCCTACGAGAAGTCAAGGAATATTGTAAGATCGTTTATTTCACCTTGCACAAACTAGGCGTTAATTGTTATTCAGGATGGACAACCCACTAGAGGTACACACAAAGTGAAATATCACCCAAGCGCAGAGTGGGATTTTCAGTTGGATAGCGAACATCTCCCAATCGATCTCTCGCTGATCTTGCCTCATTACCGCGCACGAGCCCAGCCAATCGAGCACCGCATGGCGATGCTTGCCGAATCTCAATCAAGCCCTGTAAAGTTGAAAGTGGTGCGTTCCGCTTGACGGCAACGTCCCAACTCCAGACTAAACGAATCATCCCAGTGCCGGAACTCTCCTCGGACTAGATTCTATCTCAAAGTGCAAGGCGGCGCATCAGATGTCACCCTCTGGCTTCCCTCGGATTTCAAGGGACATATATACCACACGGGGAAGGCCACGTTCTCTGCTGGATTTATTAACCGGATCTTACGGAGGGCTCGCGTGAACGAGCCGGACGGTGAGGAACGTTACGATGAAGACGATGTCGTCGTGATCACACGTGGGCGCATCACATTCAAAATGTGGGACGTCCAAACGTGTTCGCCCGAGAATACCCACAAAGAGTCGCTAAAAAGGATTTTTGGCTGCTCTTGGAAAGCACCTGAGACGGCCATCGATTGGGACTGCTTGCTAAAGGATTAACCGAGAGTTGATTTTCTCCTCTCCTTGTACGCGATTTCTCCAGCCTGCTGCCTTCCATTCATCACTCCTTATTACGGCCTTCACACCCGTCTCATCACATTCTCTGCACTCATACCATTTCGTTCGTGTCTTATCCCTTCACTACATCACATACTGTAGCACTAGCACCAGATTCGACCTGTAGCCTCATATACCTTCCCTTACATTGTAGCACAAGCTCTCATCTATGCCTTGTAGAATTCCATGGTCACCCACTATGCACCCCTAGGCCTATGCTTATGCCCACATGCCAACTATAATTGGGAGTGATAAGTTTTCATTGTCCTTGGAAGCAAGGTAGACGACGCGTCACGCATTGTTCTATGCCCCACGTGGCGTCTACAATTGGGAGTGATAATTGTTTTTGTATTGTCCCTGGTGAGTTTATTGTACAACAGCAATCCATCATGCGAATAAGATGAAAAATGAGTAAAAAATAATGACGGTTAAAGATACGAATGACAGTCAGATGGCTCCCACATTCGAAAGACATTTCTCCACCGTATCAAGGAGAACTGGGTTCTCCAACGCAGCGGCTACCCTCTCCTTATCATTCAATTGTTTGTTCACTTCAAATTCTCTGTCAATCCGCTGCTAGAAAAATAAAAAGAAGAATGGGCTTACCAGCATGTTCGCTTTGATGCGAGCCCGGCTTGACATATATGTCCACTTTGAAGCGGTTGGGGAGGCTTCGGAGCAAACGGACTCGTATAGACAGGCCTGATGATACCATTAGATAACAAATAGTGACAGTATAGACAACTCACCAATTAGGGTAGACATGCCGCAATGGGGCACAGTAGGCGTGAATTCCACATTAACGTGGTTGCTTGTGACAGAAATCTGCGGGGCTGAAACAACCCTCAGCTCCTCCAGGGTGTTTGGATGCTCAGGATCGTAGATGGCACGAATTAGATCTATATCTGAGTGTAAACCCTTTTCTGGAGCATGATGAGTATTGCACTCACCGAAGATCTCCTCTTGGTCAATCTCCTCAATGCCATCATCTTCACCGTCGCTTTCTTCATAAGAGTCACGTAGCCATAAGGATTGAGCCGACAAATCTGAATATTTCCCCGAAGCCTTTGCCGGCGAGAATACCACAGGATTTGGATTGAATATTTCCCCAGCCATCAATGACGAAAAATCGGGAGTTGAGCTTAATGAAGCGTGACTGTAACAAAGTCACGCGACGGCGAGCATCCACGGTCGCGTTTCCGTTCCGTCTCGCCGCATCGATACCACCTGTCTCGTCACCCTAGAGCTCCCCTCCGCCCGTTACATTCACCCTTGAAAATCCCTGTCGAAAAATGCCGCCAAAGGTGGGACCATTTAATTCAAGTCATCAATGGGGCCACTGAGTCTTACGGCAGAGGAAACGCGCTGATGATGCAACAACGGCAACTGGAGACTCGGGGGCGTCGACCAGAGCTACTCGCGCCTCGACGAGGGGTTCTGTAAGTGGCACTTCATGGTCTAATACCCCTGCCTACTTGACTCCGGTACCAAAGAAGAAGTCTACGAAGGCCACGAGTGATGGTGTAATTGAGCCGGCGGGCAGCGTCGAGGCACGCGTTTTCTGACATTTCCTTTCGCGATACTGACCCTTATATTCTATAGGCTGAGCCTGCCACCAAGAAACCGAAGAACAAGGCTAGCAAGGCTAAATCTGTGATGGAGACATCTTCGAGTGCCGCTCAAGCTGCAGGAAAGACGGGGACAAAAGGGTGCGTGTGTTCACCTCTCTATATGAATTTTTTTTCTTCCTCTCTACTTCTACAATGGACACTTTCATCCTTGAAAAAAAAAGTGGATGACGTAATTTATTTAATCTTATTATAAAGCGGTGCACGTGCACGTGACTACTTGAACGTGACACAGCCGCCCGCACCCTTCCCATTTATACAGTGCTCCCAGCTCTTCGAGTTGGTGAATGCCGCACTCATGCCCTTTTCGTCATTATTTTGCTGCTCTTCTAACAACGTTAAACGTGCCTACAGCGACGACGAGCCGGCGCACAGTAAGGGTAAATCTCTCCCACCCCAGGTGTGTCGCGCTTAGTCGAAACTTGAAAATCGCGTCTTACCAGTTCTTTCAGGATGTAATTCCTCCTCCTGCTGTATCGTTCACTAATACAACACCAGCTACTATACCCCCGCCCAAACCCGCGCTGCCAATCAAAAACGAACCCTACACACCTCAACGTTCTCTCTCCCTCTTCCAAAGTCACGCTGACAACGACAACCCCAATGTGATTGGTCCCGAATCATTTGAGACACTTTGCACTGCTGCGAACATCCCTTTGGATGGCTCGCTACCTTTGATTCTGGCGTGGCAAATGCAGGCGAAGGAGATGGCTAAAATATCGAAGGACGAGTGGGTGAAGGCCACCGAGTCGCTTAAGTGAGTCTTGTTCCACACAATCTAATGACTCACCTGACCATTTTCCATCAGAATTTCCTCACTTTCCCAACTGACGGTGGCTTTGACTGATCTGGAAAACCTGCTGATTCTGGGGAAGCCAAGTCTCAAAAAATCCGCAAAGAAGGATCAGGATCCTTATGATCGGACGCTTTATTATTCTTACGCAGGCGACGCACAAGCTGCTTTCCAAAAACTATACATGTTTTGTTTTTCCCTCGCCAAACCCGAGTACGTCACTAATTTTGCACCGGAATGTCGCGGTAACAATTGACATCGCTATCTTAATTTAGGCAATCAAGAAACATTGATATGGAGGTACGTCTGCTTTTTCTAGCGCTAGCGAATCGCATTCCTGACGCTTTGACCAGACGTCAATGGCCTTCTGGTCTGTGCTACTCACCCCCCACTATCCCGTCATGAAAGAAGTCCTCGAATTCATTGCTGTCCGTCTGTTACTCTTGCCAATACTGGATCCTTCTCATTCTGTTGATAGGAAAGGCAAGGAACCTACAGGGCTGCCAACAAAGATCTTTGGAGCATGGTACGACATGGCCCTATCCACGTCAATCCCTATTTACCACAACCCCACAGATGCTCGAGTTCTGTGTGACCGTCAAGCCGACCCTTCAAGACTACGAAGCTGATGGAGTAAGGATTTGACATCTGGTTATCCTCCTCTTGCTAACTTCATAAAAGGCATGGCCGACACTACTGGATGACTATGTTTCCTGGAAAAAGAGTAAGACAAGCGGCGATTCTTTGGAGACTGACTGAGGACCATTTTCTTGCCCCTCTTCGCTCTCTTTGGGTGCTCTTTGATTATATTAGGTTCATCGTATTACATATTATCGGATAATTTCATACGTGTGCGGACGGACCTCTAAATCTGAGTTGACTTTGCGGACGCTTTTGCACCTTCAGCTGGAAATGGCTCTACATAGCTTGTATAAGTCTGACGTTGACGGTTAACTCTGTTGACCCTTTGGGGGAGGAGATGATTGAGAACGAGGACTAGATTATAATAGCATACCTACACCAACTGCCTAAATAACAATGCTCTAGCCCTCTTGGGTTACAATGAGAAATATATAATCCATAATATTCGTCAGGTGGTAAACTGGGTATCTTACGCCTTTCCGGTTCGGGCTGCTTGGATGAGCGCAATGAGACCGCGTATCCTGGCGCGCCAACCATGAGCATAAACAAAGCGAACCAATCCGCTTGTAAATTGCCTGGGTGGGGGGATTTCGTTAGGTTATTTGAGGAAAGTAGTCGAATCACTCCACGTACCAACTGTATGCAATAGAACGAAGAGGATAATCCATTACTCTTGGGATGGAGGTTTGAATCAAGCCTGGCCAGCGGTCGACCATGATGGCCTTTGGATTTGTCAGAGAGCGAAGACCTTCTGGTCCACCTTTGACCAAGTAAAAAGTTAAAAAGGTATCCGGCGCAAGGTGAAAAGACAATACCAAATCTTCCATAACCGCTGTACTTGGTTCCTCCAAAGGGCAAATCCTGACTATAAATCAAATGTAAGACTTGTGAATGTAAAGAAACGGGGGGCTTGGCACAAACTTCATCTGCAAATAAAATTGAGCAATGAAACACGACATTTCAATCAGTCGAAGCTTGCTTACGTAGAATACTCCAAAATCATTGATTGAAACCATGCCACACTCCAGCTGTTTCGCGACCTTAACGCATTGATCTTGGTCTGGACCAAAGACACTAGCGCCAAGTCCGTATCTTGTGCCATTCGCAATTTCGATCGCCTCTCCAACCTCCTCATAGGGCATCAAGACAGCGACGGGCGCGAACACTAGCCATCAGAGAAACGTCAGTAACTGAATCAATGTGATGTAGTCCGAGTAGGAAAAGGTTGACGAACGTTCTTGCTTTGCTATATCCATTGACGTATCAACCGGCCCAACAACAGTCGGGGAGAAGAAAGAACCGTTGACGAGTTGGTCGTGTCCATGTTTGTATTCCTTCCCACCTACAACCTGGGCGCCAGCCTCAGTAGCATCGCGGATAATTTTTTCTAGTCCGCGGAACCGGTCACCAGAAATCATCGATCCTCCGTCGACAGTGGTTACATAACCTTCCTGTGTGAGCGTCAACACAGAACCAACGCGGAATTTTTTCGCAAGCTCCGAGAACATTTCGTAAAGATCGTCATACTGCGTGGAATGGACGATAAGTCTCTCGATTCCAATACAGTTTTGGCCCATGTTTTGACTGTTTTCTGATTAGCTATATAGCAATCGAAATGGTATACAAATGCTTACTAGACTCCGCGGAACCACAAGCTGACCCATTTCTTAAGATCGGTGTTCGGAAGAATGATGGCAGGATCCTTGCCTCCGAGTTCAAGGGTCACCGGAGTGAGGTGGTCTGTCGCCGCCAATGCAATCTAGAAACGAGTGAGCAGAAGACAACGAATGTAGACACTATGCCCCACTTTACGTCCAACAGTTTCAGAGCCAATGAAAGTAATATGTTTGATATGTGGAGACCGAGTGAGAGCATCAGCTTGTTCAGGGTAGCAACACACAACTTGAACTAAGTCGGGATCATGACCGCACGCCAGAAGACACTCTCCGATGGCTCCAACAAACCACCCCGTAGACCAGATAACGTGTTCAGAGCACTTCAGAACAACACCGTTTCCAGCGAAAATGGAGGCCAAGATTGGTGACCAAGCGTTGTGTAGCGCTATAGTTGTTGTTGAGGCAAAAAAAAAAACAACGGTGGTAAATGTAGCACTCACGATAGTTCCACGAAACTATCGCAGCCACAACCCCCAGAGGTTCATAGTGTACCTGGGACTTTTTATAAAACATCATGAAATTCGTTGATCGCGTTTCCGGTCGTAAGGTTTTTTCTCCGTGGTCCAGCAGCCATTCCATCTTGGAGCATGTCGTCAGAATTTCACCCAAGGCAGCATCGATCACTAGAATCACGGCATCACTTCGGTGAATCTCTTAAACGTAGAAAAGAGTAACATACACGTCTTTCCCGTATCGCGGCACGCGACACGAGCAACAACTTCCTGATTGTCAACAAGCCATTTCATCAAGCTCCTAATGACGCGCCTCCTCTGTCTAAATGTCGTTTTCTTCCACTTCTTGGAGGCCACGGTGGCACGCTCAATCTTTCTAGCAATGTCATCCTCGCCGTCCGCAAGGAGCGTTCCAAGGTGAAGACCTGACGCAGGATCAAAACTCGTAATGTAGCGACATCCAGGGAGGTTCAAAGGTGGGAGAATGGAGTCATCATCGAGATGAGATTCGAGGTGTGGGTGTTCGAGTACCTTGGACGCCCAGTGGGGGTCCGCAGCCTATGTATGAGTGAGTATGCATTGTTTTGATACATATAAGAAAAATAACTTCAGGGGAGTTATATTCAAATGGAACAGGGCTATTGTGTTTCTTCTGATAGCGTTCATAGACAAGATAGATCCCAAAAGCGAAGAATATAGTGAGGGGGTAGACGATCGCATCTACGCCTTCCTTGGAATCATGATTTCCACCTATTTTCCCCGTAACCCAGGGGTGATTCATTAAAGATATTAAAGCATCCATTGTGCTGAACCCACAGAGGGGACGTGAAGAGCGATGAGCGTTGAGTGCACAAAACGAACAACACACGACTTGTCACAACAATTTCAAGTCACATGATGCAACTGTTTGTTGAAAGAAATTGTGACTACGGGTATAGAACAGGAACATTGATGGTACAGAAATGATAATATGGAGGGTAAGCAATTAACCGGCTGTCGACCAACGATGTGGGGTGGGGGTGGATGCAGATGCTGAATTATCATGTCCAAAGTTCAAAGAGTAATAATCTTGCGGCTGGCAAACCCGCAGAAGAAAGAACGCAGCGGTGGAAGTATAACGATAATAATAAAAGAGCTTGCCTTTATTATGTTGTTGCGGATGGTGGGGTGCCATCTCGCATGCTACTGGCCGAGTCCTTTTTTCGGAGACCGCCCAGCTGACCCAGCTTCTTGAACCCTGCTAAACCACTCTTGGTCTTTTTGTGTCCTTTGTTCCCGTTCGCATCCAATGCTATCGACGTGATTGATGCCATGTCGCTGTCCTTGGTGGATTCGGTGAGGATGTCTTCTGGGTGGGATGTTTCGATGGGGCTTTCAACCACAACACCAGCGGTCCCGCCGCCTCCCACTAATCTAATTGTAGTGCTGGGGTCAGACTCGTCTTCAACTGTGTCCGAAAGACCAATAATGAAATCTGAGGTATCTGCAATCAAGGACTGTTGCGTAGGGGTTTGATCATTGGATGATATGGATGATGAAGGTTCGAGGACTGGTGCTAGATCGACGAGAAGTTCGGGAAGCATTGATGAAGGTGCCACTCTCACAGAGGAGGGAGACGGTGACATAGACGGCGGAGGAGAAAGAGGTAAAGCTGATCCAACACCATCCGATGTTTCACGTCTCAGCACGGGTTGAGGTTGTACTATTTTGCGTGTTGAGGATACAAGTCCAATATCCTCGCGCAATTCTCGCATCCCGGTATGGTGACCAGACTCTAAATCTTCAATAGAAGAATGAGCAGAATTTGGTGGAGATGGCAAAGTGACAATGTCGCTGGCTGTGGGAAGCTCTACAGGAAGAGGTGCTGGTAGCCTGGTCAGGGAGGTACTGGCCGGTATTGGGGATGAATGGGTTCTTGGCGTATTTGAATTTGAAGTATTGAGGGCGCCGACCGTCGGTGGCGGAATAGGATCAGTAGCATCTTGCAGGACGGGTATTGCTACCTCGACGCCAGGTCCTTGTGACAGGCCAAGGCCTACATTGTCGACAGCCTATCGCGTAGGCGGTAAATTTGCCAAGACGAGATTGACCTGACACATACACTAACCTTTCCTTTCAAATCCTCATCCTCCACGGGCGCTGACAAGATTGTGTCTGGTATCACACCTGCTTCGTGCCATTTCCTTACACTCCGGTCACCCCACGCTTCAAATACATTCCAACCCCGGTATTCCCCAGCGAGGCGCAAGCCACCCGAACCGATATCACCCCCTCCATCACCTTGCCCCCGTCCATTTCCATCATAGAAGTAGCTTTCATACCCCAAATCGTCCTCACTTCCTTCGCTTCCGTCATTGGCACCAATTTCAAACCCTTCCCCACTCTCTAGTTCTTCCACGAAAGCCGCCAAGAACTTGGCCCATCCACCCGGACCATCACCTCTCCATAACACCACTTTAGTATCAAAGTCACGTCCAAAAACAACGACCTGGCCCACAGAACCGCCTTCGCCAGGATTTAGGTCAACACCGACATAGTTGCCAGCTTTGTCGGCAATAAGTGGGATCCATCCTCTCTGAGAATATTCCTTCCGAACCCATCCAGGCGGGATAGACTGCATAACTTCACGAAGGTTGGGGTTCGCACCAGTGGTAGAGTCTTCATCGACTTCTCTCCAGAACCGCCATTCCTCAAGAACGCCTTCAAGCGGCAGTAAAGTCAATCCAAAAAACAGACCTTCGGCACATCCAGCCGCGGACTCGGCCTCCTGGCCATCTACACATAGATAAGATTCACGAACTGCAGCTGGGAGGGCAAAACCGAATTGCATCTCTATTTCGGCGAGGTCTTGGGGTAAAATTCCGTAGTTGAGGGTATCGCCTAGTTCGGGGTATTCGCGGTTTAGCCAAGTGCGAATGCGATTCCAGGTGTTTGATAAAGGAGGGTAAAGAAATTTTGGTGATAAAGGGGTGTGCATAGGGTCCATATGAGTTGGCAGTAATGATGCAGAACCCTGCTGGGTGCGTATCCCAGCACTGGTAATTAGAAAATTAGTCGAATACTATGTACTCCAAAGAAGAGCAACTTACGAAGTCGGAACATAGCCATACGAGCTTGGACCCTGTGGTGGGTAGGTATATGAGGAAGGGCTGATAGCCGCGTCGACATCAGGAGTGTTAAGTGCAGACGGGTCGAATGCATCGGGATGAGAGCTGAAAACAGGTGATGAGGTAGGGAGCGAAAAGGCTTCATGTGTTGACGACAAAGCTTGACCCTTCCTAGAGCGCTGGGACGAGTCCGAGGAAAAGAGAGACGCGAACCAGCCCATTCCTCAGAGCAAGCGAGGACGTCGTTGAGCTACCTTGGAATCCCCTTGGACGAGCAGTGACAGTGGTCGTTGGCAACAAATCAGATTATGTAACCTATTCCCCATGCTCACCAACGTATCCAACACCGCCCATGTCTTTTCTCCCATCGAACTCCCATGTGGTATACAAATCAACAACAGGCTTGTCAAGGTGTTATTCCTTCGCTCATATGTTTTGCGTTTACTAAATCAGGCCTAGGTTGCTATGTACGAGCACCTCGCCTCCCTCTTCGGGGGGGCTCCAAACCTATACCATTTTCAGCTGTACTCTGCATGGGCAATGCATGATTGGGGCATGATCATTACAGGAAACGTTCAAGTATCGAGGACTCACCTTTCTCTCGGCCGGGACATGATTATACCGGAGTCTGTTACCTTGGAGAGCATCTCGCCTTTCAAAAAATTATCGTCCGCCATCCATGGAAAAGATAACCGTAATCTTGCTATCATGCAACTGAACCACTCAGGCCGACAGTCGAGCAATTTACTGGGTGGCCGGTATCCATTTCAACCCCCTCTAGCTCCCAGTCCACTTCCCGTTGGTGCAAAGGCTACTGGCTTGCTATCTGTTCTAATCCATAAGATACTCTTCCAAAAACCACGCGCGATGACTTATGATGATATCGACGAAGTCCTCTCGTCATTTGTTAAGGGTGCTGTGGTTGCTGCTGCATCAGGGTTCGACGGAGTACAATTGCACGTTGCGCATGGTTGTGAGTAGCATCAGGTCTTTGTAAATGATGTGGCTTATGGTGAACCAGAGCTTTAATAGATCTTTTAGCACAGTTCATCTCTCCCAAGGTTGGTCTCCTTCTGTCGCGCTCTTAGCGTTGTTCTGATTTATCTCATCTCCTTCAGTCGAACATACGAACGGATGAATATTCTAGTGAGAAGGAGAACGCTCTGCGACTTCTACGCCGCATAACTTCGTCCATTAGAGAGGTCGTACCAAGCAAATTCATCCTGGGCATCAAGTTAAACGCATCAGACTACACCACTCCTCAAACCGCAGAACAGCCGGAGGATCGTGCACTGGAACACCTTATGACCATCGCCCAATGGGGTGATGTCGACTTCATTGAAGTCAGCGGTGGGGATTATGAACACCCAGGTATGCTCTCGAACAATCGACTTCTTTTCTCGTCTTTGACGCGTACGTAGATTTCATGACAACCACTCCTCACTCTGCCCGACAAGCTTTCTTTCATCGCTTCTCTCATCAAGCACTCAAAGCCTTAGACTCACTCCCCGAAACCTCGAAACCTGTTCCTGTCATTCTCCTTACAGGTGGTCTCCTCACGCCCGCACTCATACATAAAGCTCTCTCATCTCGACATGCGCAACTGCTAGGCATTGGGCGCGGTTCCGTGCTCCGTCCGGATCTTCCTGAACTCTTGAAAACGAAGAGCAATGACCAATCTCTCTGGGACGATGCCCTGTTCCAACAGGAACCCGATTTGCGGAACCCCCAATTTCTTGGCTATTGGCCTTTCAGTTGGTTTTGGGGTCTCTTTCCTAACATCGCGCTTGTCGGTGCTGGAGTTAATATGGCCTGGTATGTGGTTGCGATTAGAGGCATGGCGTCGCGGATAGGTTCGAACGGCATTTCAAAGCCAAACTATTCTATTGGAGGGCTCGGAGCTGTCGTAAGGATGTGGGCTTGGACACCTTGGGATACATACACTCCAGGCACTTCGTATCGGATTTTAATTTTATCATTATCTGTAGTGATGTTCGCCATACTTTCTTTGGGATATTAGGTCTAGAGCAAGGAACTGTTTCAAGAAAATAAGCTTTTGTTGTTAGCTGAGCCGCGATTTGATTACGACCACGGTGAAGACAAGAAGATATATCCGAGAATCGTCGTCCCCCAGCCGAAATTATGATATTTGACAGATCTTCCTATACATCGCTTTTAACCGGAGAATTTTTTGTTTCAGTACAGATCTAGGTATGAAACCGTAAAAAGACCCTTGAGACTATGTGTGTCTATCGCCAAAGTCCTAACGCCCAAGGATCATTAAGGAATGTAGCCTATCATAAAAAGTACCGCAGGCGAAATGCCGAGTGGTTATGCAGAAGCCCATCTAAACACCTTAAGATTCCATGTTGTCAGAACCTAGCTCGATGCTCGGTACACGAGGTGAAAACTACGTACCACAGGAGTCACCACAGCGTTTGTGTATTCGCGGAAAGCCATAACATCTCCAACATAGTATATTCGTTCATTCATGAGAACAATGTGTACAGGTGGTAAGCCTGGCTTTGCGTCAGAGAATATAAGGCCTCATGGTTAACAGGCTGGCTTACTTCCGTCATCAGGATTCACCCATTGGATATCAATTTCATGGGTATCAGTGTCCATCGAGAACTGAATAGACGTGAAGTTCGTCAACGATCTAAGGAAACTAAAACCAGACAACGCACAACACTCGTTTCGAAGTGGATGGCACCTTCTTGGTCATGTAATGGCCGGTCGCCTGGTTTGGCTGAAGGGGTAAAATGTTCATGAGAAATAGAAAACTCGCACGTCGAGGAAAAAATATACTGGATAACGAAGTATAGCGGGGGAGATGGAAACTTGATGCAATGTTAGTAAAAGTATATTTATGAGTGGATTGGGCACCTACTTCTTCGACATGGCCCCAAGGGACTGCCCATACATCCCAGTTATCACACACATACGAAGGTCCTCCGAGTCCTACCCAACACGCCATCATCAGCTCTCAACATAGCATGAAAACGATGCAGCCTTACCAAAACCCTGATCTCAAAACGTGACCCAGTGGCGATGTATGCGTACTTCGGGGCATGTTCAGCAGATTTTACGATCTTGTGGTTGTCGAGAAAGCCGAGTATAGCGCCATTCACGTTGTCCTTGTGGATGGCGATGTGACCAATCGCGGTTCTAAGTACTCAACAACGCGCGTTAGCGAGTGTATATTCCAGGATGCCCACACCCACTGCTTAGAAAATTTGAATGGTACTATTGACAACAAAGTGGAGTGGGTGCTTTGATTAGTCGCAGATTGACGCCTTTGAACAAGGATACTCACCCATCCCCAGCCCATCTGGCCCTGTCACCTTTCGTACTCGTTCACCGGGAGATTTGACACGCTTTTTCTTCGGTGGTAGAGGAGCCATCCCAATCTTTTTTCTTTGCTCATTCCGTACTATTTCAGAGGGGGTATATTCTTGATCATCGTCCGCGAGGATAGAGGTCGTGAGGGCTAAAAGTGTCAGCGCCAGCAAGGTGATAAAAAGTAGGACCTTCATGGCTGGGTGCGAAGGGCGGCGCTCTAGTGTGAAAGTTAACTAAAAGTTGCCTTTGAGCGCCAACTCGAAAGGGGCGAAGTGCCTGATTTCCAAAAGTAGTTGTATGTAGATGTCCCAAGGTCGAAAACGCAATATAAAATACAAATCGTTCGGGTATGCTCTGTATTGCTCTCATCGACTCCACTCCCCACAACTTAAAAGGTACCAAGGTGACTCCTCACTGAAAACTCTGCTCCAGTTTTGGCACGAACTTCATCCAGCGTAACTCCCCCCGCTAGGTCAATGAGCTCCATTTTGCCACTCAGTCTATCAACGTCGAAGACTGCCAACTCAGTGATGATGGTGCTGACGGCACGGGCGCCTGTCAAAGGCAGCGAACACTCTTTGAGGACCTTCGATTTGCCGTGCTTGGATGTGTGTTCAAGGACAGCGATCACCTTCGTCTTGTCGGGGTTGGACACGAGGTCCATCGCGCCTCCGATTCCTGGTGGTCGTAAGCAAATTAACTATCGATAGTAAGAAAATACGTAGAGAAATACCTTTCAGCATCTTCCCTGGTATCATGAAATTGGCAATGTCACCAGCTTGCGAAACCTCCATGGCCTTTGCAATATGTTAGTACCAGATTTGGGTAGAATAGTAGAAAAAATGTAACATACCCCAAGTATTGCAACATCGATATGGCCGCCGCGAATCATTGCGAATGATTCACTTGAGTCTGACAGAGAATGTTGTTAGTCTGACCTAGACAAAACGTCTACAGGGGCAATGATCTCACCGAATACTGAAGCGCCAGGTAGAAGCGTGACCGTTTCCTTCCCCGCATTAATAAGATCACTATGATGTTGTCCAGAGATCAGACAGAAATTTGAGGATGGAAGAGCCATGATGCATACGCGTCAAGCTGTTCCTTCGTGGGGTAAGGACCCATGCCTAAAATTCCATTCTCACTCTGCAACCAAACTCGGACGCCAGGTTCCAGATATTCTGGTACAAGCGTTGGCATGCCGATTCCCAGGTTGACGTAGAAGCCGTCTTTGATTTCTTTGGCAGCGCGCCTCGCGATTCGGTGACGCTGAGTGATAGCAGCGGCTTTCTCTGGAGAAACAGAGGAGTCGCCGGATGCGTTCTGATTTGCGAGGGTCACAAATTCGATTTGCTTCTCAGATGTTGCCTGTACAATACGATCGACATAGATGCCTGGCAGATGGATTGCGTTGGGGGAGATGGAGCCCACTGAAACAATGTTTTCTGCCTAACATAAGTCAACTATGGTTCTTCGGGCATTTGCAGAAAAATCAAGAATACCTCGACGATGGTCAACTTGGCGTTCTTACCCATTACGGTACTGAAATTCTGTGCAGCATATCTTTGTTTGTTGGCATGTGGTAAACCAACTAACAAAAACTAAGAGACATACCGAAAGACGCAGTTCCCGACTTCGTCCACTTTCCAGGCGCGTACGAGGGCAACATCACCTGGCAGAGCAGTCTCCAGAACGAATCTTTTACCATCTATTTCTCTGGCCTCTTTTGGGATCCCCGGCAACTCGACACCGTTTGAAGCGCCACCTTCATTATAACGCTGTGGAATAGTGCCCTCCTCTATGGCAGTGGAAGCTCCGGTAGGCGTGAAGAAAGCAGGGATGCCAGCAGCATGCGCGCGGATACGCTCTGCGAGAGTTCCCTGTGGTACAAGTTCCAAAGTGATTTGACCCGCAAGGTACCTGCTTTCAAAATTCTTGTTTCTATGTAGGATGTATATGGGCGAAAGTAGTCGATAAAGAATGGGACGTAACACACCCTCCTGGGTAAGAAGCTATAACTTTGACGAGCTGGTTAGTATTGATGAGTTTGTCTAGGTTTGAGGTGAGCTGCGAATTCAGGAGAATGAACGTGGTAACCAACCCAAGCCAGAGCCAGTAGTTCCCGCATTGTTGGAAACCCCAGTCAAATTTTGAACGTTGGGTCGCCGTGACAAGGCCTCCAGCAGGGTATCTGACTTGGTTCGTTAGCTTTTTTTGCAAGTAATCACAATGGACTCAACAGACCTGGTATACCAGCCAAACCGAATCCTCCCAGTCGAGCGTATAAGAGAACGAGCAAGTCCACTAACATGTCCTTGAAGCTCACCTCCGCAAAGCAACACAGCTCCCGACTCTATATCCCTGACTGCCTCCTCTGCTGATGACCATACTTTCGACTTGACGGCGGGAGTCTCGATTGCTATGCTGTACCATTGGTGTTGGGACCTCTTCGGCTTGAATATCCTGAGAGACTTTCCAGTTACGAGAAGCTGCTTTTTGGATATCTGCGCAAGCAGCATACTAGTAGAGTGGTCGGAGTTCTTCCAGCTCCCAATCAGATAGGGTGTTTTCCCCCGTAGACGACAGAGGATATAGGATAGATGTTCAAGGTGGTGGATTAAAGAGCTTCATCAAGAAGCTCAAGAAAGTCGACCCGGACCTCGGCAATTCGGACCATATCCTTGGTCACGTAAACGGGTGGAACCTAACGGTGGGCGCCCTTTACACAAAATGAAATGCTGGTCGCCGTTCAAAATATTCACGGCAGCTATGGAAGAGTGAAAGCAAAGTCATGTTCGTGGTAACTGGTCGAAATTATCATGGATCGTCCGATAGACTGTGACATCGTCAAACTGTTGGACTTGCATGAGCTTTGAAGCTGTTGGATGCCAAACAACGCGTCAACAGCTGTGCCCACTCCGGACTTCCACCTCGCTATTCCACTCACTCATTCTCCAATCCACCCCTGTCCCAATCATTTACCAGATGACTGACTGGACTTCGGATGCAAATGAGGCCCTTACACTCTCTTTAGGTATGCACCTTCGCCACAAATGTGAAGATACCTTGCTAACGAGTGGCCCAAACTTCTCTTCAATAGTGAGGTCGCAGGAGGATAAAGAGGCCTTGGGGGAAGACGAGTCCTATAGTGAATTTCACCCAAATTTTACATATCCTGTACGTTGGGCGCGATTATCATATGCGCGGTTCAGCATTTAGACTTGGACTTCTAGATTTATGGAGAAGACGAGAAAATATATGGTTACAATGACCTGGTGATCGACGTATGTTCTGGTTTCATTCTTCATTGTCTTCTTAAATGCTTAATGTCTTGTGGTTTCCCAGTTGCGGTTTGCTTCTGGGTCCCTGGCCCAGTATCTCTCAGTAAAATATTCCGAGAAACTGGGGTCTTCTTCGACAGTCGATGACGTGGAGGGAACGCTGGCCGGATTTATACCTTCAGGTATTAGTCACTTGTTTTTTCCTTCTTTTTCACCCTTGACAGGATTCGTCAGACTATTGTAAAGATGAAGGAGCTTTTTTAAAACGCGTGGCGGAAGAGGCGGTTTCCTTCAAGCCGACAGGACAGCTCATTTCAAGTTATACTAGACCTTCGCCTCTTGCTGCATGCAAAGGGAAGGGAAAGGGAGTGGAAAGGATGCAAAATTTAGATCCAGGAAGTCTAGATACGATCGAATTTGAAGTATATCATGTACGTTCAATTTCAGTTTCCATCATTATTTATACTCACCTTAACACAAGGCAACGTGGAATACACCTGGTTTCCGGGAATACCACCGAAGAATGCAATTATTTATTTTGCTATATATTGAAGGAGGATCATATATCAACGAGGAGGAGGATGATTGGGAGTTCGTTCTACTGCAAGTAACTAGTCTCTTTCTCCACATCTCTTGAAATTAACTTCCGGCTGACCAGGTTTGAGAAGCGAAAGAGAAGGGCTTCGCCACATCTGGCAACATACCACTTCGTTGGCTATTCATCACTCTATCCCTTCTACCATTTCCCTGAAAAAGTGCGCTTAAGACTGAGGTACTGAAGCTTCATGTCATTTTCTTCTATGCCAGTACTCAAGGCTCTCCCAATGTAGTCAATTCGTCATTCTCACGCCATATCAACGCCACGGGCACGGCTGTAAGCAGTATCACATGGCCTTCACTCAGTGGCTAACTTGTACCTGCATAAAGCTGAACTTTACAACGCTATCTATCAATATGTTACGCGTCGGTCCGATGTTGCAGAACTAACCGTGGAAGATCCCGCAGAGGCATTCGAGGACCTCCGAGACAAGAATGACCTCAAAATGCTTCTTGCCAACGAGCAATTCATGCAAGAAGGTTTTGGCGGTGAAGTGTCACATGGAGGGGGTCGCGTCGGCGGGGTGGGGAGAACGGGGAAGAGTGGGCGGGGAGGCACCGGAGTATCGACGAAGGGGAAGATGGGCCCTCCAGCCGATAAGGCATGGGTTGAGAAGTGGAGAAAGGATTTAAAAATTGCAGGGGTAGGCCTCAGTTCTAATATACTTTCTAGCTTACTATTTGCTGAAGACTATGACAGAGGCAGTTTCAGCGACTCGTGGAAATGCTTATTCTTTTACGATTGGATGCATCCGACGCACGCGGTCTGCGAGCGTATCGGTTACAGGTCAAAGAACGCCTCTATCGGTTTAATTTTGTGAGTTAATTGTTGCGGAACTAGCTCAATTCTAAACATGTTGCGCCTTGCCCAGGAAATTCTTGCTCAGCTGGAAAAGGATGAGCGTCACGAAAAACTGGAAGAGACATTCCAAAGTGTGAAAGAGGATTATCATCGGATTTTAGCCATCGTTCATTGATGATGCTCAACAAATTAGTCCCTACATGTTCTAATGATTCTAGCTATCCAGTCGATGATAAGTCCTATACAGGATATATCATAGACAAACGTTATGCTCGGGTAACCCTCTGAATACCTAAATTCTGGGCATGTACTTCCATTGTCCCTCGTATATCAGCATTGTCCCTCCTCTACTCAGAAATCCCTGGCTTTTGTCTCATCATTCAATTGCGCTGTCACCTGTGGCCTCCAAAACATGCCAAAAAGCCCGTTCGCACATGAGAAACTACCTGACTCCGGTCGTTCATTTCGTTCAATAGAATTTCCCGAAATTCTGAAGACTGGAAACGTGATTTCAACAATCGACTGTGGGCCCTGAAACCATACATAAAACCCAGATAAACTCGAAGAAACGGCACATAAACCCAAGGAAATGGCACAACCCAAAGAAATGGCACAACCCAAAGAAATGCAACACAAACCCAAAGAAATGGAAATTTTGGAATCCTCAAGCTTCCCCCGCAGCATCTCCAGAAACGCACCCTTCACCCTGAGGATCCTCGTCATGGGGAAGAGCCTCCATCCCATCACCAGTTCGCTCCCGTCTTTTCTTCTCCATAACGACAAATGAGAGGACGATCAAGTCGATGTCGAGGGAACATGGCTGTATTCGAAGAGCTGATTTCCTTTCGCCAGCGAAAAGGCCTTCAGCATTGATTGTATTCACATGGCGCGCGACTTCTTCGTCAGTACCTGACTGCAAAAGCTGACCATGACAGTCAAACGGATATGCTCGCAATATGTAACAGGAATGCTCACCACACATCCGGAATCTTTTGATGCCTTCCATTGATACTCTTCTCCATCATTCCCAACGAAATACCGGGACCTGAGGTATGTTTCCATGAGTCAGATTGAAGAAGAAAGAGAGGCTGATAACAACCGGAAAGGGGGTGGGTATAGGAATGGCCAACGTACGGACTGAGCTTGCGCCGCCTGTACAGAAACTTGTGGGCGCGTACACCTACCCCAGCCTTTCCGACACACCTCCCAAGACCGCCAAGTAGTGGGCTGCGAATAATAGTTGGAGTCTCCCAAGACTTCCATTCGATCTCTGCAACTATGCTGTCTTCCGTTGAATCTGCAGGGCGTTGTATGTGGGTTACACGAACACCCCCTCCGAGCTTGGCCGTACGAATCTGGTAATGCGCGACGCCGTTGGCTGATACGAGCACGGAATTTTCTGGGTTGTTTGGGATAAGAAAAAAATCCATGACTTTGGAGTTTGGAATTTATAATCGTTTTGTGCCACCGGCTATGAGGTGCGAGGCGTCGAGCAATGAAACAGGGCAATGGGATTCACTCTATGCACCAGGCACTGGGAGGGAAGTAGGAATGAAAGGGATGTGTCCTTTCAAACGAGGGCTGACACTGGTAGTTCAGGCTGTAAATTCCATTAGGGTATGGGTAATTTTAGCGGGGTACAGGTGGAATCTAGTCTAGATCATAACCTCCCCTTCAAGATATAATAAGTCGACCTCTTCCAGAGGAAAGAGTGACTACTGACCATAGCAACAAATGTCCGAATCCAAATTCCTTGTAAAGTCTACAAATATACAGGCATTCAAGCGATACAGAGCGTGCGGGTGTTCACAGCAAAATGGATCATGATTCAGCGAAATTGAAGACTCCAACGGTGTTCCCGAACCCAGCAAGGGCATGTGAAGGAGATATTAGGAGGGGTGCGACACGGGTAAATGGCAGGCGGGCGATACACTCTCCTGATGTTGGCGGCATTGATGAGGGAGGAGTTGTTGACGGTGTTTCTGGAGGTTTAAAAGCCAATGAAGAAAGTATTGAACTGCGCAACAATGCAACGGAAGGATCGTACGTCCACAATTCCCATCGATCCAAAGTGGCAGTTGTTAGTCCATGAGATGATGGAGCAAGTTTTATTGGTATTGTCGTTCCCCCTTTTGATTTTCCTTGTTGACGAGGTTTACGTCGAATGCCGACAAACTTCGCGGTGGTTGCATCCCATCCACCACGTTCACAGGTGATATCCGCCAATTGCGCAATGATTGCGTTCCGCCAAAAGAATGGGGGATTCGTAGGTGTCACTGAGCCATTTGGGGCATCATAGTCGTCGCCGGCCAAGGGTAGTGTGAATTGTTCTGACGATCGTCGACCAGCGTCCTTTTCAGATGCCCGTCGGGAATGTACACCATGCCCAGAGACAGGGAATGAGGATGTTTCAAACGCTGTAGCGAGCCTGGCTTGTGGGGTCATAGGCGAACACTTCTGCGAGGTTGCAGCATTGCTGCCACAGCGCGACCTCCGACCCAGACTCTCCCGAGAAGGCATGTGGTGAAGTTGACTATGTGAGCATGAACATCTTCGGAACTGGTCGTTCAAATACAACTTGAAAACCTTAACGACATGGTCGACTGAAAATGCCACGGAGAGACTCTCCATGGGAAGCTGACCGCAAAAATGGCAGGTCTCGCAAAGCACTGGCGAAATACGCAGATGATTCACCATCCCATTGATTTCTTCCAGAATCGAGATGCATTCGCCCGTATGTCCATCCCAAAGGGATACCGTCCCAGCTTCGGTGGCTGTAGCCAGAACGAGGCGGGTACGTCCGCTGAGCTGAGTCTGGCACGCATGTACCTTCCAAACCGCATCAAACGGAGTCCCTGGCTGGATATGGAATCCCGGCGAGAGTGCAGGTTCAAATTCCCCTATCTCCACGAGATCAAGTGCTCCGTCGTTCAAACAAAATGCAACGAGAATGCGATTATCTGGCAGGACGTGCAGCAGGGACGTTCGGATGACTGGAGCATTGTGCGAAGGCATGAAGTGTGTTACGGTAGGATGATCTCCAATTGACCACCGTGTTGCTGTTCCATTCTCATATGTTGCTAGAAGAGTGAGTGGGGATTCAGACGATTTGCGTCCTGGTGGAGAGGGAATTTGTCCAAGGGTTGTCAGGGAGGACACAAATTGAATCTCTGTGACACCGGCGGAGGAATTAGGCAAGGCCAGCGGCGGAAAGGAGCGAATTTGATTTCCCTTCATCGACCATACCGAGATAATCCCTGCCCCGGTGCCCACACCAAAATGATCTCCTTTCTCATCGATGTTGACACAAGTCAATGTTGCAGCTGCAGATGAAGTGCTCGCTGCACGCGGCAAAACCTCAGTAGCGTCTATAGGAGTATGCGACTGCGTATCAGCCCGCCAGATAATAATCTCGTTGTGAATGCCGATAGAAATCACGACCTGACCATCCCTGCTTGCGGCGATGAGTTCTACATCACTGGCAAAGGCACGTGGAAGTGTTGAAAACGATATGCGTCCCTCCAAAGATGATTCCTCCTTGTTAGTTGGAGTAAAAATGTCTGCTCTGTTTCGTTGAGCTTCCAGTAGTTCGGTATTCTTCAAAAGATAGAGCAATAAACCCCACAAAATACTAGTTGTAGCGGCAATGGGGAGAACCATGACCTTTAGGAGCCAGAGCATCAATCGGAAGGTCCGCATCGAAAAACGAGGTCGGTGAGTTTTTGGCGAACTAATATTGTCAAGTTTCGGGCTGAAAGTGACGACAGTGGGAGTTTCTATGCGAAAATGGAGAAGGGGCACTTGGTTAGGATTGAGCAGTTGCCATATTGGCCAAGCAGCAGAGGTCTTATTAGGTCCTACACTGGAGGGCCTGCCGTTACTAATGCTGGGCCGCTTGGGGTGACGAGCGGCTTGGGCGGTAGACGAGGTTGCTGTGTATGTGGAGTAATATAGTGTCGCCGTGATCGCTAAAAGCTGAAGAAGACGACATAAACAACGTTGCTCAGAACTTTAAGAAGAAGATTACCATTAAGAGACTGATGTTAGTTGCGGCGCGACCTCTCAGAAGGCTTTGAGTACCAGCCATCAGCTTTTGCCATGGCGAGCGAGGTTGTTTTGAGCTTTGCGACTCCTTGCGAATCGACGGTATCGAGGGTGCCAGGCTGGTGTCCTTGCGCAGCAACTCTTCAAGCTGTAAACCTTTGGCATAAGTACTTTTGACGTGACGATGCGCCGGAGATAAATTTACCTCCAAACGAGCAATATCAATTGAGAGCACGGCCATGAAGAATGTATGAGCTAGGAACCAATGTGCCACCAAAACCACAATGGCAAATGCGCAAAACTGACGTACAGCACCAACAGCGAAGACTGCGATTATTCCAAGGGTCGCGTTGTAAAAAACGACCTTGAGAGTATTCGATGTACCAGCCCTGCTGAGTCCCTCCGCAATTCGCTGTTTGACCGATAGTGTGACTGATGTTTTCCCAACTGCATCGACCTAAAATTACGTTATGGTGCTGATACTAATTAGTGAGAAGACTCATACCAAGCTGAACATGTTCTCGGCGCCGACAAAAATGATGACAACAGGAAGCAGTTCCCTTGTAAGGAAGGGTGAGGATTTACCGATGCTTCGAGTTGAGTTACGTACCAAGGCACCAGTGTGATTCTGAAGCCCACAAGTGCACAGACACTGAGTGACGTAATAGTACTGACTGCGATCTCCACCAAGGCTGTGAATGTGACACCCAAACGAGAGTGTACGGCATCCATCTGGTGAAAGGACCACGCAACGTAGGCGAAGAAGCCGATGTATGCAAGATAAAGGAAAGCCGAGATAGCCGACCAGCCTGTGCTAGATGACAAATTTGTATCGTACTGTGTGGCACATTGAATAAGAATACTGCGCACGGGCAGGAGTTAGGACGGACCTCTAGAGCTACGATGGTAGGTTCCTGGATCTGGACTGTTATTTCCGTGTGTTGAGATAAGGCAAGTTGAACTGTTTGAACCCACTGTGCATGTTCGGTATTTCCGAAACAACCGGAATCCGGAAAGAAGTAAGTTAGAGCTAAGAAAGTGGCGTAGTCGAACTTGGAACTGGAGACATGATGCTCGTAAGACCCTCGGCCAGCAAGAACCATAGCTGGCGTTACAATCACGCCTGCCACGGTGACATTTTGCCGATGACCGAGTGCATTTGGAATGTTGGAGTCCGATTGCAGAGCATCCCGATCGTAGTTCCAGAAAGCCAAGGGAGAAAGCACGAAGCACTTTCCGTCAGGCCGTTTAAGACAAGGCGAATCCCCTGCGGTAATCTGCGTCTCCAGGCGGAGTTCAAGGTCGAGAGCCGATAAGAGGGTGTGTTGGTTGATAGCTCCTTCGTCGTCGGTCAAGGGGCCCTGAATAAGAACACGCTCGACACGAACAGCTCGTCCAACTTGACATTTAGCACGAGATACGGGATCATCATGGACACGAAGGGTGTCATAACCTGACCACAAATTGACCAAATCTTTCTGCGCGTGGAAGCCTGACGCGGTCTCCGGAGATAGGAATGAGTCCAGAAACGCATGCGTATTTTGCTGAGACGACGAGTAGATGGAGAGTGCTGGATAGAAGAGAGAGGTTATGACAATACAAGATATGAGGATGACGCGAATTTGATGCGTTGCGCAATGGCTAGAGCGCCAAGTCAGAAAACGTAATTGGGGAGGTGTAGAACCACGCACAGTCCAAACTGAAAGAAAAACCTCTGCCCCAAAATCCGAATCCATTGAAAGAGTGTTGCAAGACGATGCATAATTGGCAAAGTGCTGAAGTGAAGTTGAATATCGGCCGTCAGTTCAATGAGCAAGAAGCGAAGAAGGCGATGCCGACACAAATAGGAGCGCTGTGAGAGTGGAATATAAATATAACGATGTGGAAGATAGCAAGAACCGCTGCGAGAATTCAAAAGGAACTGAATAACGGGCAGGGCATGGTATCCACCGCGCAGCTAAGACGCAACTTGGAGGTAAGCCGTTTTAGCCGTGGTTATTTCAAGTAAGGGCTGGGGAACTGCATCGCCACGCATGGTCACGTGCTCACATTCTACTCAGCCGCCAAGACTCGGGTTTTGCTGGGTTGTCCGAGCTCGTCCACCATGGCCTCCGTATTAAAGCCTTTATCGAGGGTGGCATCTGTCGTGCAAAGAGGGATTGGTCTTACGACCTCAAAGTCTAACAGATGTGCGTCACGATCTTTTAGACAACGATTGATATAACACTCCTCACCAGTCCTCCACCAAACCAACGCGCGATATGCTCTTACGCATTTCCAGATGCCAGCTATGTCACCTACGATGACTGAAGGTGGAATTGCAGCTTGGAAGAAGACGGAGGGAGAAGCATTCAGTGCGGGAGATGTGCTCATTGAGATCGTACGTATTTTAGTCAAGTTGCAATTCCTTCTTAACACATGACATATTCTTTTCATTTAGGAGACCGACAAGGCGACAATAGACGTTGAGGCTCAAGATGACGGTATCATGGGCAAAATTCTGGTCAGTTTGGAAGTGTACTCTGGGTTCCAACAATGCCAACAAGCAGCGACGTCACTAGGCCCCAGATGGTTCCAAAAATATTCCAGTGGGACAGATAATTGCAGTCTTGGCAGAGGAAGGCGACAACATTTCAAACATTGAGGTGCCAAAGCAGCAAGCTGCGCCTCCCAAACCCAAACAGGAGGTTTCATCACAATCTCCAGCGGTTGACACATCCATTCAACCAACACCGCAACCTTCTGAATCGCCCACCCTCCTATCTCATGCCCCATCCCATGCAAGGCCTATATTCCCCTCTGTTCACCGACTTCTATTGGAGAACAACATTTCTGACCCAGGCAAAATTCCGGGGACCGGAGTACGGGGGATGATCACCAAGGGGGACGTTCTCACATTCCTTGGTAAAGCGTCAGGGCCGAATGGGACATTTAAACAATCCCCCTCCCCCATCGAGGAGGCGACCAAACATTTGCAGAAGAAGGAAGAGGTCAAGGTATGTAAGTTCAGTGTTTCGGGGCACTTGCTTTCTAATCTATCTCGTGAAGATTGAGCCTCTGGATGGTCCTGCCATTCGTCGGCTGATTGTCTCGTCCATGCTCCAAACCTCATTGAAAAAACGCAATCCTCCTCCAGGTACGCCACCCGCCGGGTGATGTTCGATGTCGTTCTGACTTTCATGCACTGTAGCTTTCGCAGATGCCGATTTTAACTCAGTCATTTCTGACTACCTTCCCTCAACCCCTAAGTCTTCGTCGAAGGTTGCCTCTACGAGATCCTCATCAAAAAGTCCCTCTTTTATCGACGGTTTGATCTGAATTTAGACATAATCTTCTGAGCTTACTTAGAAAGCTGGTAATAGACGTACTGGCTAAGCACTACTCTAACAAAAGCTGGAAGTTTTCATTGATGGTTTGCGTATTTCTCAACAACTGCTTCAAAAGCGTTAACAAACGACACGACACTGGGTTCTGTACAGTGTAAATGGGTTTCATTTATTACGCGATTGTCACATGATGTGACTCAACGCGGTTCTGAGTCGAATTTGAGTCGAATGCCATCTCCAGTTTGATCTACTCTCAAACATGTCACAGGGGGAGCACCCTCCAGTACGTTTTCAATGCAAGGAGTATGCTAGTTTCCATGCTCAAATGCCCGCAGGTTCTAACGGCATCTGTGCATGACGTTCGTTATCTGGCCGCCCTACTTCGAGGTGTGAACTTTGTCAACGTACGAGGAAGCAGCTCATTCATCGATCGCGCCTATCGCTGAATCGTACGTTCAGCGAGCCACCGTTACAGTGACGAAGCGGGGCCTCACCATCAGCGTTGAAGAAGCCCGCACCTTGCTCGGTACGTCCCCACAATTGGTCTAGTCGAAATGCGAGACCTCACCCAGCTGTGAAGGCACCGCGTTTGTGTTCGCAGAGATCTTCGACGAATACGTGTATCACGCGGATGGCCAACCCCCCACGTCTTCTCAAAACTCAGACGACGAAGGCGAGGTGGACAACGCTGCGTTTGAAATTCCGCTTAATATTCTGATTGACTGCCTCAACATATTTGGCACTGCTGGTCCTGCTACCTCAAGCAGTGGGGGTGGAACAGGGAATTACAAGCGATGGCGTCAAGCTGACGAAGATGATTCAGATGGCACGCGAGACGATGGTGATAACGGAGGAAGAGGGAGGGGAGGGGGACGTGGAGGCAGGAGAGGCGGTGGTGGTGGAGGTGGGAGGGGAGCTGGGGGAGCCATTGAGACTTACTTTGGAAGTGGGATTGACAAGGCAACAAGCATGCGCATGTCATACGCTGGGGCTGGGTATCCATTGACGCTTCTCATGTGCGTCTTGCTGTTTCCACAACTCGAAATCTTCCAACTTCATTTTAGAGCGGAAGACGCATCTGGTCCCACTACTACCTGCGAAATTACGACCTTTGACCCAGAACCTCAACTCGAGTTAGAGTTTGACAATTCGGCAACGTGAACATCTTTGCTCCCCATCCGAAGCCAATTCAGCTTAACGTCCTTTTTAGAGTTCTAAAAATTATTCTCAAAGTACCTTTTTTCAAAGCTACTTGCTCCACGCGGTCCTCACGTTTTTATGCCTTTAGTCTTCCTGGTTGCGAGACGCCCTGTCTGAACTCGACCCATCGTGTGACAAGTTGACTTTCATCGGGAACCCTCCTGTTGATATAGTCGTTGCACCCAACGGTGGTCAAAGACAGCAACGAAGTACAACAAAGCCAATGCTGCGAATACAGGCTGGAGGGACGTTCGGCAGTACTGAAGTAAGTGTAACCTTATCAGCTCAGTGTTTCCCCTTTAATGATATATAGATGGACTACCCCAACGACCGAGATGTGCTAGAGACGTTCGAATGTACGAGGAGTGTCAGTTTCAGGTATCTATTCCACAAATTTTTTGGCACCAATCCGAAATTCCAGTGCTCTCTGTAGCTATCGATTTGGACATATATCTCGCACCCTACGAGCTCTTCAAAGTTCAACAAAAACTTCGTTGCGGATAGACGAGGAAGGTCTTCTCAGCCTCCAATTCCTTATGCCGTCACCGAAATCGGCAGGAGAGTCCGCTGACGCGTTTATTGAGTTCCGAGTGAGTTAATTGGATTAGCCTGAATGTACGAAGACTGATAAAATCGTTTCAGTGTCTGGCATTGGATGACGAGTTATTGTAAACTGTATTGCCGCTGCGTACATATTGACATGTTGTACACTGCTATCATATACATCATATGTGCAGCTTTGAGTTTCATTCTTTGAGAGCAAACACAAATGATCATCGATCATCGCTGAATGTTATACATCGCGTCGAAACCCAACACTTCAGACGAGCTCGTCAAATAGCTTGTTCCCGATTCCACGCGAACTTGCTAGATTTGAAACAATCATCCTCCGGATCGCAGCACCGTCAAGCTGGGAGGTGAGTGTCGCTTAGCACGCCACAACGCCCCCGATGGACTGATCAGCAACTCACCTGACTTTCCGCATCTGATGAGAATTTGACGGACATCCTACCGGGACTTGGGGTCACCAGGGGGCAGATTTCACCGTGGACATGGGTTGCTAGGGGAGTGCCAATTGGTATGGGAGGCCTACGGGGACCTCCAGCATGAACACTTCGTTGACCATATCCCATGGAGTGCATCTCAAAGAGGGACGGTCTGCGCGGACTCGTAATCGGAGAGCGCGAGGACATGATGGGGGGTGTGCTTGGAGGTGTCGGGATAGGATTGTAACGGGGAGCGTCGAGGTCACTTGTTAGTAGTTGGGCGAGTTCCTGAGGGGTTGTCGCAACAAGGGCGATTACTTGTTCAACTAGGACGTTCGTCGTTCCGTCTGGCATCTGAAAAGGCGTGGATAAATCTCAACCTTATATAACGTTGAGCAGACAAATCAACCAACCAGAATTTTCCCCAATATCCCGGGGGCGTGCGCTTCCACGTCAATCATAGCAATGTCTGACTCCTAACGGATGCTCAGCACGGTGATGTAGACTATACATCAACATACGATTTGAAGTAAGACGTCTCCCGCAACGAACGCTTCCCCTTCCTTCTTCCTCCATCGAGTGATCGTTCCCTCAGTCATGAGAGGAGACATCGCAGGCATAAGAATCGCTTGTCTCCTCAACGAGCCGTGGATCGCTATATCGTGTAATCGTCATGGTCGGGGTATATTGAATGACTCGACAGAAACTTACAACGTTTCCTAGCGATGTGTTGGGCTTGCATCCTGCAAGACTGCACTGCAGCCTTCGAGACAGCGAAAGTCGACATATAACGGTGGTGATGTTGGCCGGCAACGATGGGGAAATATACTACGGCCCTCGCGTATTTATACTCGACGCCTGGGAAAGCTGGATGCCGACAGATCAGGGTGAACAGCGTACAGCATTCAAAAAGACGTAGTTCAAAAAGCTTGCCACCGGTGTACAGAACGATCCGGTATAGACTTGCAGGTTGCTGTTATGAGGAGGATTCTTGCTTAGAGCGGCTTTTATAGTAAAGTCCCATTATATGACGTCAGTCATCGGACCTAGTTGTTATTCAGTCACGCGTACCTCTTGAACGGAACTCAAACGGAATTTCAATATCTTCGGAAGGTAAGTACATGGAATTCTGTCGCTCACTATCTTTCAAGTCTTTGACATCCTCAAAGGCACATGAACTTTGGATAGTTGACATCTTCGACGTCTTTGTATAAAGATATCAAAAACGCCAATTGAAGGCTCCTCCATTACAAAACTCCAACGAATCCAATAAATCGAGATGATCGCGGTGGGTTTAGTTTTTCCACTGGCATTCCGAGTGCTGAAAGGCCTTTCTACACAGCCTTCAGCACTCGGAATGCCAGTGGGAAGCTCGATTGAGGGATGTACATCTGCGGCGCCTCCAACAGCCTTGACGTTGCAATAGATCACTTTGCCGAGCTAAACGACCAAGGTTGAGAAACCTGATACAGTAAGATGAACTACGCCTCCCACCTAGTATAACGCCGATGTGACGTTCAAGAGCAGGGACCCTCGGAGATTTGAGGCACAACGTGTGAAGGTGTCTAGGCGGGCAAACGAATGGAAAGTCGCTGTTCGCTAAACTTTAGAATGTGGTTTTAATAATTCGGTGTAGTGCATCATTGAAACGAAGAAGTTGACCTGGACCCGCCTGGACTTGAAGGAGTAACAAAATGAAATTCGTGCGTCTTGAAGCCTAAGCATCGTTAAAACCTTCGTTAGGATTCGTGGTCATACCAAAATAGTGGCAAGCCATCCGTACTGGAGAAAGAGAGCAGTGGCGACACAAGAGTGCTGCCTGCCAATCGTCTCTCCCCAACTGCTCAGGGACCCTTCCCTGACGTTATGACCCCTAGTACACCCATGGCACGCAGCCCTCACGCTAGCGCGGGTTCCGGGGAGCTAGAATCGAAATGGAAGGGTGTTCGGGGTAGCCTCACTTTGCAGGTAAGGCTCAAGGTAAAGTGTGTGATCGATGTGATCAGCAGTGATGGGTGAGCGCTATTTTTAGTCACATGGGCATTTATATGTCGAAACGAAGGCGATTCGAATTCTGGCTTGCCACTGATTGTAAAAATCAGGTCGATATAGGAGTCACCAGTTCATTGAGTGTCGTGGATGGCAAAACGTTGCTCAACGTGCCATGGTGCCATGGAATTGACGGAAAGTTGTGAATAATGCAAGAGGACGACCGCCAATAACCTTCCGTCCATCGAAAGATTCATCATGATGAGACTCGAGCAAGGCCTGGGCTACAACGTGTAAACCGTCCCAGATTTTATCAACTTCGCGGGAAGGGGGATGAAAGAACTTCTTTGATCGAGGAAGGTTCAACTGAGGATAACACTGTACGCTAGCCGGTTAGGTGACAAAGAGCGTCGTCTGTGGACGGTGGAGTTTCTTGCTTTTCCTACAGAATATTACTGACCACCTCTGTCGATCCGAACGTCAGTGCCAGTGCTAATGCGAATTCGCCAGAACGTTAACCCCGCCGACGAGCTAGCACCTAATTAGCGTGTTTGCATGCCCAACGGATGGAGTACAGCAGCAGTTAATATTACGCCAATTCTATTGTAAAGCCCAAGTAAGAACTCGAGGACTAACATCTCCAAAGACTAGGGACCGTGTTGCTTTTCTCAGACAACGTGAATCGTGATGACGGATAGATTTCGAGATGGCGGCGCCACTGAAGACCATGCGCAAACCGCCAGTAAGTACGTGTGGGATATATCGGATTAAATACGGTGGTCGTCTGTAACCGCCTTTTGACGACGAAATTAGGCGCGGGTTCTTGTCTTGCCGTTTGATTTGAATCTGAAAAAAAAAAAATCGGGTGGTTGTGGTTGTGGGAGAGCGAATCGGGTATACTGGGTTCACCCGTTTCACCAATATTATAAGTAAGCAAGTAGTGCGTCCGAAGAGATAATGAGAACGCGTCGATCTAAAAATAGCTTATCGAAAGGCCTGGGCTCGAGTCGCGTACTCTCGTTGGTCAATCGCATGAGATCGCATGTCGCCATACCATTGACAACTACTCTACATACGCGCACGCGCTTCCAGTCAGTTCACGCAAATCACCGCAATCGCATGTCTCCGGAAGCATCGAAAGTGCTCGTATTCCTTTGTTATCAATGATCACACATTCCGCTATCTAATCAGCCTTGAACTAATACTTACTAGGAGACATCATGATCATTGGACCTCCTCCCCTTCTCTGTCAGAAATATTCTCGAAGCGAGGGCTGTGCAGTGAGAAGGCGATCGTGCCGACCGTAAGCGCCGCTTGAGTATAGACAGATGAATTGTATTTCACTTGACGGGTTCACAGGTGAGTCGACTAGCCGAGCCATGTCGTGAGTATTTTGCCCTCCTCTGGAGGGTATCTTGGGGGATGCTCCGACCCGAGGATATGTACGTTGAGGATGTGGATTTCGAATTTGAAGGGCCGGCAATCCGGGGGTAAACAGCGACTTACTGGCACGCGGTTGGCAGGCGGGCGTTATTAATCCGGTCCATGCTTGGCGGATGCTAACGCGATACGGCTATCGTCTGCCCAAAGCGTGTTGCGACGTTCGATGGTGTGCAACATTCGAAAAGAACTTGGTGACAAGGAGCGGTGTCTGCTGTCCTGAACAAAGGAAATTTCCGCTCTTTGTTGGTTCACAAAATTTTACTGACTGCGAATCGCGAATTTACTGACCGCGTCCCGGACTGCTATATCAAACGTTCGAGCTTTATCTCCTTTGACTGATATTTTCCGTGGGTGTTCCCAAATGTTTTCGGAATCTACCGGCGAGCATCAAGTTGCCGATATAGCCTTTGGTTTATCTTCACTGTCTTCTCATCTGGTACGAAACACATGTCAATTCCGTCGCCGTAGTTACTCCCTGCCGCAAGCTCACCTTGAGATAGAAAAGATATCCTCGCATCAATTGTATAATATTTGAAACGTCGCAATTTATTTTGATGGAAACCAGCTTGCCGTGCGACGCGTCACGATATCAGCGAGCGCTGCTGCTACAACATCAAGTGAAGATCAATGTTTCAACTTGCAGGAGGAGGAGATTGAACGGGCCGAAAGGTCAGGGCCATGATACAAGGAGGCTAACATCTTGTACCCCAGTACACACGTGCGCTGCGCCGGGTATCTGTTCTAATGCTCGGTCAGTGATCCGTCCTATTAGAAGTGGGAACGATAGAAAAATGTCAAGTACATACTCATTGGATTGTTTTTTGCGAGTGTTTGTTTGTCAGTACGATAGCGTCTTCTTCTGACCGTCTTTATTGTTCTTTGAGATCCGGGTACCTATACAGTAGAGGTTCATTTACGATCTTGTTGAGGATAGGATGCCCAGGAGTCCGAGACACGCGGTCTTTGTTTTGAAAAGGATTAATCGCCTTGGTTGTACAACAACATTTGACACGGCAATTACGCAGAGGAAGGCAGGTGAGCGAACAGGCGTGACATATCGATGAAAATCAGAAAAACCCCTGGAGCGCTTACAACTCTCAAGGGCGAGCACTACATATCCAGTAAGATGCACATCATGATCAGGATTTATTGTTACCTACCATCGATAGGGAGTATCTGTAATACTTCGCAAACATGCCTGCAGAATCGTTTTTTTTTGAGCGAACGAATAGATTGGACGGACTGATATTGAAAGTTCATACATGGGACGGATCCAAAATCTGTAGAAATGGTTTGCCCAATGAGTGTAAAAGAAGCTTTTTAGACTTGGCGGTCTTGGCCTTCGGCAGTGCCGGCAGTCTCGTGTTTTTATTTCGCAGACTGTTACGGCATGAAGCTCCAGACGTCCACATACGTGCTTATACAATTTCATACTTGTTTAAAGGGCGCGTGCTTTGTGACCCGAGGTTGCGCACGCAGACTCAGCTCCCAGAATTGTAGACGCGAGAAGCTGGCTTACTGATATAAGTGCAGGGAGGCATAGCTGGAGGCATACCATCGTTGACGGGAGTGTGGGAACAAGGGCCCTTTAAATTTCAAGGAACATTAATGCCGACAGGAATGCCAAGAGTAATGATGTCTAATGATCTGACTGTGCAGATTCAGCTGCTGAAGGAGATCGGCGGGTCAAAAGGCGTGGCTGTGTTGTCGCGGCTTAGCGTTGACTGTGCAGAAAAACATATGAAAGTGCGAGAGACTGTTACGCAGTCGATATGTTTGACGGAGGAGAATAATGGTATGATGGACTGGCGAGTACCGATGAATAACGGCAGAAGGAGAAGGGTAATAAGAGGTGATGGGATAGCTAGAAAAGGAGGATCGGATCGGGCACGTGCAACGGGGACCCCAGAGACTATGGTGGAAGCAGATCTAGTTGCCAGATTGCATTTGAGTCTTGACTTCGGCAGACTTGCTCTTGCTCGTCGTCTTTCTTCCGTTCACCATGACCATCCTACAATCAAGACAGCCATTTCCGCCAGCAACAAAATTTGGTATACTGCTTTCTCCTCAATGGCAGCCACCTCATGCACCATCGAGCAACTCTCTTTCATCTTCCTCCTCACCCTCTCCAGATGGCTCCATATCATCATCATCATCCTCTTCCTCTGTCTCCTCCTATACTAGCCTCAGCACAAATGACCAAGCTGCTGTTCAAAATTACCCGTCTTCTGCTCTGTCGCCTCCCCCTCGTAGTATCCGCTTTGCCCCTCTTCCAGACCCCCGTCGCTCCGTCTTCATCTCAGATGACGGCGACGAAATTGTGATTCCAGAGGTCGATGATGCAACTCAGATCTCTTGCCCGGCGACCCCAATAGCCCAGGCTGTGGCTTTGGAACCAGACCAGCTGTATCAAGACAATTCCAGTCTGAGCAGTTGCTGTTCCTCAAAGAGAAACAGTGATCATACCGACCCCTCTTCGTCCTCATCAACACCAGGGACAGCTACACCAGCCTCATCCTTTATGACCCCCGCTGCTAGCGAATGCGACAGTTCGGTACCGCCTTCGCCAATCACGCTGACTCCTTCGCTTCCCACACTTCAACAATCATCAAAGCCCCCATCATCATGGCCCAAGCCAAAGTCATTATCGCTTTTCCGTCCATTCAAGAAGTCCTCTGGGTCATCTTCCTCTTCCTCCCTTTCATTGACCCCCACTCCGTCCATTGAACGCACCCCAACAGGTAACGGGAGCGAAGAGAACCGCACTCTTAGTGGTATCAATCTCTTTCGTGCTTCTTCGCTTGACAGCAACAGGGAAAATGCGCAATCCGGCGGCGGTTGGGGCCTTTCCCGGTGGTCTAGCGGTGGCACAACGAAAACCAGCAATCTTAGCGGATCTTCGCCTCTTGCCCGGACTCAAAGCACACAATCCTATAAATCCAAATCCGCCAAACCTCCTTCTATGAGTGCGAAGCGCAGCTCCACTGGAGGCATCTTCGCGTCAGCATCGACATCAGCCAAGCCTTCAAACCCCTCGAGAAAGGGCACGCGAATGCTTAACGGACGTGTTTACGGCGGTCCTAAACGCGACCCAAACGCCAACCCTTTCGCAAATGCTCGTGACGAAGAGCCAGAATTTGTTGAATGGGGATATGGTGGTATGGGAAGTGTGAAAGGGGCCAAGAGCGCTGGGGTATCCGGCACCAATTGGGACAGATTGCATGGGAACGGAAGCGTGAATGGATCGAAGCAGGAGGCTCAAGAGAAGGAAGACGAGAATGGAGACGATGGAAGTGGCATGGGATGGGTGAAAAAACGGAGGGAGAAGAAGGAGAGAGAGGAGAAAGAGAGGAAAGAGAAGGAGGAGAAGGAAAAGCTTGAGCAAGAGAAAGGGTCGAAAGTGACCGACGACTTGGTTCCAGGTTCGGACGAACTTGGTTCCGGACCAACGACCAACGTTGAAACCTCCGCCACCGATCACGATCACACCGGGGTTGTCCCCACCATGGCTACAGCAGAACTGTCGGTCCTCGCATCCGATCCAGTCACACCTACACATGAACCACCGGTGCCTCGCCCAACCACACCGGCATCGACGTCCACGGCTACCGGCATTATACACCCCTTAAGCTCCCCCTCTACATCTCCGTCTGTAGAAAAGGAATACATCCACCAAACTATTTCCGTCCCGACGCGGACTTACCACCAGCATCGGGTGCATTCGCGGAGCGGGTCAAGGGACACGATACCTCCGACTTTATCTTCGGGCACGAGTATCACGTCGCCCAAAGTCATTGAGGAGACCCGCAACAGTTCGAGCAGCGCGAGTGAGAGCGAGAGCGAAAGTGACTCTGAGGATATCGGGGAAGAGGATGCTGATGCCGAAGACGACGATGAGGAAGAGAACGACGAGCTTGAGAATCGGAGAAAGACCGCATTCAGCGCTGGAGTGGAGAAGGTTAGTCGATTCAAGGACCTCACGTTGTTGGATGAGGTTCGGGAATCGGAGGACCTCATTCGCGCTTAGGTGCTCGAGGTGCTCTTCTCGCTTTGAGAGGGAAGGAGGAAAGAGGTTGAAAGATTCCAGCATGCTTATTAAATTGTACTTGACTACGGCTTTTTCAAGCACCCAAGCTTTTCCCAGCTCACGCAGTCGCGTCGTTGTTCGGGACCCACTCCCAAACGCTTCACCTTCTGCCTTGGCACTCATCGGACATTTGCTTTTGGAATCCTAGAAGCTACCAAGCACCTCCGCTCTCGTTCCACCTCATCACACGTTTCTGCATCCGCCACCTTAATTCCACACAGCTCACCATCCAAGACCGCTCTTCAAAAGCAACCAATCATAGTCCGGCACTCTTCAACGACTCACGACATATCATAACAAATCTAACCATTGCATATATACACCGACTGCCCGTCCTCTTAATTTATAGTGAGTGTTTTTTTTGTAGATTATCAATCCGGACCAATGACATTCTTCTTTGATGGCATAGATCCTACTTGGCGCGAACGTGCTGTAGTTGACCCATATCGTTATCAGCACCTCAACTCCACCTTTTCTTTCCTCTTTGGCACCCTCTCGACGGTGAAATGGGGGACAGGCGACTATAATTTAGGTGTGTTTCACTTACATCTCTGCCCAACTGCGGTTGCGTGTTAACAGCGGTTACCTGTCTAGGGCGTCCACTCACGACCAAAACGCTCAAACGATTTGCCTTGCCTTGGCTACTCCTTGGCAACATTCTTGGTACGGGTATTTCGCTTCGACTGGTTATGATCAACCGCTAATGTACTTTCTTTGCCTTTTAGCCTTGTTCTTTCATCTCCTTTGGACTCAGGGCTCTTGGTTTCTAGACTACAACGCCCCACTCACTCTCTCTTTGTTCATCCCTTCTCCTTGTTATTGTCTCTGCTTTGGTCATTGCTTCTTCGCTTCTTTTTATGGGTCCTGGTTACTTCGTGGTTAAGTGCTAATTTATCATGTCTGGTTCCTCATTCATCATTCCGAACCCTGTTTACATCTATAACCATTTCATTTACTCTCGCCTAGTATATTCAATATATCATACACGGAGACTGCAACCTGTTTGAAACTCGCCCGTGTTGGCGTTCTCGGGAAATCACGCGTTGTGGGTAAGATTGTTGACATACCAGAACGTATACACGTGACCGTCAATATTTGCGCCACCCTTTTCGCATTCCTTAGCAAGCCTCTTAGAAAGCCAACCGTGACCTTAAATTTGCGCTGTACGGTGTGGTGTGAGTGTTGCGAATAGCATTCCAAATTCCTATATAAAGGCTCCTTTAATCCGCCCTTTCCGCAAAACTGGCTTTATCTACTTTGTCCTCCGTCTGTGCAACTCGCTCCCGCTTTCACGCGCAGCGCACGCTCTTGCTTTTCCCTGCGACGACGATATCATCCTCATCGGCTTCGCCGGCCCTTCAAAGGCTTTCTCAGGCAAGGTTGGGTTACCACAAGGATGGTTTAGCGTCTCACTTGACTTGACAGGTCTATAGAGCCTTTAGCAATTCTACCTCATCTAATATGCCTCCGATTTACGATAAACCGACCGTGGACAAGTACGACTATGTCGTCATTGGTGGCGGAAGCGGGGGATCTGGTACTTCTGTGAGTCTTATGCTCTTGCCGTTGTACCGAGCGTCACTTGACTCATGAATTAGAGGAGAGCAGCGTCATATGGTAAGAAGGTAGCCGTTGTGGAAGCTACCCCTTATCTTGGTGGCACCTGCGTCAATGTTGGTAAGACTTTAACAATCTTCTATGGATTTCATCGAGTTGACGCGATTTACTCAGGTTGTGTACCCAAGAAGGCAAGCCGCGATATCCACGCAGCTATGCGCCTCTCCTGACATCTAGATTGTTGCAGATCATGTGGCACGCTGCCGACCTACAGGACAAAATATTACACCAAGCGCCAGGTTACAAGTTTAAAGGCGTTGAGAACGTCAAGTTTGATTGGGCCGCGTTCAAGCCTCAACGCGACGCATATATCCGCCGGCTTAACAACATATATGCGACTAATTTCGATAAAGAACACGTCGAAAACCACCAAGGATTTGGGCGCGTTACTTCGCCAACATCAGTCGAGGTAACACTCCCAGACGGCAAGGGAAAGTACACTTTGAACGCGGATAACATTTGTATTGCGGTTGGAGGTCGACCCGTCATCCCTTCTGACGAGGAGATTCCGGGAGCATCTAAAGGCATCGACTCTGACGGTTTCTTTGACCTTCCCGAGCAGCCGAAACGGGTTGCAGTAATTGGTGCAGGATATATCGCGGTCGAACTTGCTGGCATCTTTAACGCGCTTGGCACGAAAACTCATCTGGTTATCCGTGGTGAGACTGTGCTTCGTACTTTCGATCCTACGCTGCAGCAAACCTTAACTCCCTGGATGGAGAAATCGGGTGTCAAGTTGCACAAGAAGAGTCACGTCACAAAGGTAGAAGGCGAGCGAGGGCAGACCTTGACGGTGCACACCGACAACGGCGAAAAGATTGATGTCGACGTCGTGTTGTGGGCGATTGGCCGCAAAGCGAACACGCATGGACTTGGCTTGGAAGAAATAGGCGTCAAACTAGACGAGAAAGGCGACGTGATTGTGGACGAATACCAGAACTCCGCTGTGAAAGGTATTACGGCGATCGGAGACGTACAGGGCAAGTGGCTGTTAACCCCTGTCGCTATCGCAGCCGGGAGGAGGCTTTCAAATAGACTATTTGGACCAGAAAAATTCAAGGGTGAAAAACTGAGCTACGTGGATATTCCGACTGTCGTCTTCTCGTACGTCGTTTTCGCTTTCTCATCCCCTGGGTCATTGATTCGATTAGGTCTTTAGGCACCCAACCATCGGAACTGTAGGCCTGACCGAGCCTCAGGCCCGCAAGAAATATGGCGATGCAGTCAAGATCTGTATGATTAATTTCCGTCCCTTTCCATTCATACTTTCTCAGTGATCTACAGATAAGTCTTCATTCAGGTCACTTTATTTCTCCATGGTGGACGAAGAGCACAAAGAACCCACCGTATACAAACTCATCTGCGTCGGACCAGAAGAACGCGTTGTTGGTGTGCATATCATTGGTCAGGGAAGTGACGAAGTCATGCAGGGCTTCGCAGTCGCTGTCAAGATGGGAGGTGATTATTCTTGCACTGCTTTTTTTGCTCAGCTATGATCATCTGACCATATGTTGCTGTTCTTTCTAAGCCCGGAAACAAGATCTGGACGACACTGTTGCCATTCATCCGACATCGGCGGAAGGTGAATCATCTTTGCGAACTCTTTCTCCCGCATGACCATAACTTCGTTTCTCCAGAACTCGTCACACTTCGATGATAGAAACAGGTGAAGGCCGTGTGCAGGCTTAGAGGCGACGTACCTCAAGTCGTCAGCAGATACCTCATGTATTTTTAATGATACGCCAGTCAACCCGAGTCCTTTATCGTCCCTAGGTCGCGCCTTGTTTTCTCGCCCCCTCCCAATGTAGACTAAGCGGTTTGTACGCTGAGATTTAAAGGCCGGATGCTTCCCGACACCAGGAATGCGATTTCCACGGTTACATAAACTTCCGGGCTTCTTGCTTTCCAGAAACAAGAACTGGACAAGTCACAAGAACGTCAGTGTGCGGTGGCAACCCTGAAATCATTATGCTCGCAATGCAGAGAGTGGACGCGACGACTTATCTTGCCATGCTATTCAAATCATTTCAACCACCGAACCATTCAAACTTGCGCGCACTCTGCGTAAGCACACATGTAGGAAGTGGACCGCCCGAGTTGTGGGGTTTAATCGCATACTTTGCACGTACCGCAAGCATCGGGTACGTGTAATCTTGTCCATCTGCCGGAGATTGCGGTCAGGTGTCATAACAAGTCAAAGGTGGAGTCGTCGTCATCGTGGTCAGTGAACCTCTGCCTGCCCAGCGTATGCCAAGCAAGATGTTCACCGAAGGTGAAAAGAGTGTTGGCAGTGATATTGATGTTCAAATTGATGCAAGGGGTTTTCCTAAGGGATCAATCTTTTGCACTCGCGTGACTGTGTTCATTTTACCAACGGCGAAATAAGCGCGGATATGTCGATTTCTGGCAAAGGACCTAGGACACCGTTTCATTAACGGATTGACGGGAAACAATTGGGGGTGGTTTGAGCTTTACAATTGTCCGTGATGACTGAGCTTTGGCTTTGAAGAGTAACTCAAGGGTTCTCCGTACACCCTGAGTCCCGACGTGGATTATGGGGTTGTTGTGGGGTAAGGGGAGTTATAAATTGATGGGAGATGTCACCGTAAGTCCACTATCGATTAGGGAGAACCTCTAAGTTTACGGAACGAATCAGCCGATTTCCACTTAGGTGCAAACCAGTGAAAGAGTTTGGCCTCAGCTACACTTAGGCAGAAAGGACGTGGCAACGCGGCACGCCGCGATCGCATGCGACGAGGAGCTCCAGTGAACAAGAACGAGAAATAAAAAAGGAGCAACGTCAGTCAAGGTGAAATTTTCTCGAATGAGTGATCGCGACGGAAGTTTGGGAAGTCACTCTTTCCTGAGGTGTCAAACAAGTCCAAGTGATGAAGCAGTACAACAATCGATTAACAGATAACCAACGGAAAGAAGGGGAAAAAAACAAGCGACGTGCGACTATCTCCGTATAAAATTCTCAAATTCATCTGCGATTATCAAACAGAAATCAGCCATGATTTTGGCGCAAACTGGAGTCGATGGCATACCTAATATTGAACATCGATGTAGGGCATCTGAGGGGGTGCAGATGCAAGATCTCTGAGATGGTCCAGAACGACTTTAGGTTTCTTGTATCCCGCCCTGAAAAATGGCGAAGCATACTTCCTAACCTCCCCGGGAGCCCTTTGCCACGCCTTTGAAACCGCCATCCAGCCACGAGCCACAGAAACAGTTTCACCGTCTTCAACAAAAATACCATCATCACCTACATTGTCCTCACACTCCCCCTCCCCCGCCCCGCCCGACGTGCTCTCAGTGGGCAGGGCTCCGAAGAGCCCGCAATACCGTCAGATGACGTCCTCATCGGAGTAAAACTCGTCGTCTTCTTCATCAACCGATGTAAGGTTGTTGAAGTCAACCTTGTATCGAAGCAGGCCACCTATACCACCGAAACCCTTGACAAATTGGGCTCCTTCTTGTGAACGGTTGGTCACAAACTCGAGGTTTGCTCCAAAATCCTTGTACTTCTCTGTAAACCATTCGAGAAGTGGTTGAGGTTCTTCGGCTTGCTCCATCTCGAGTCCAGTCGATTTGTCTAAAAACTTTTCGCGGTCCTTCTGCTGGTCTTTGTATGCGTGGATGATGATCTCCTCTGTTGCACAAGTGAGATAGTACAAGTTTAAAAGAAGAGAGAGACCCACCCCCTGCAGCGTTGCGGAGAATATAGCGCGTAATATCAAGATTCTCCCAGACAATCAGAGTCTCAACAGCACCAAGTTCAAGCGCCTTCAAGGTATCGTCGATTCCAAAGCAGTACCTTCCAGTGTCTTGACTGATTTCATCAAAGTACTTTTGGATAAGACGTTTCTCTTGAACAAATTTGACGTTGGCAAGCGATTCAGCGGCAAGTTCGATTGCCTGGCCAACGAATTAAGGCGGGTATTCCACAAACCAGATCGTTTTACGCCCATACCTGATTAAAGCCATTCTCGCCACCATAACTTACATCAACGACTTTGATAATTTTAGCAGCAAGTCTCTGATCGAACATGTCGCTCTGACTGAGCTCAGTTTTGAAGTCCGCACTGCCAGCGAGGACCAAACCGGTCACGTTGACCTTGTCGCTGGTAATAAAATGTTGAACAGCCAGTTCAGCAACCTTTCGGACGTAATTGTGGCGTTTTTCGTCGCGAAGACGGGAGAAACGAAGGGCAGACTGTCCACCACGTCCATGCTTCTTCGGAAGATCGACGGTGAACTTGTGAGTCACTTCACGGGTGTTACCGGAGAGCACTCCGAAAAGTGTACCGTTACCATCCATGACGATGAAACCGAAGCGTGAGTCAGATTCCAAAAGTTCGGAGAGTGCCTCTGTGTGGAATTTGTTGTCGCAAAGATAAAGCGAGCTGAAAATATCGCTCAGACCAAGAGTTAAAGCAGGTAGTTGGATGCGTACGTGTTTATGGGTTTGTGGGGCTCAAAATCGAATGAAACCTTCTTCTCTTTTCCTTCGTCAGTGAGAATGGTTCCAACGAACAGTACGAGACCATTGGGCGGGACACGATTATATAGCTTCAAACGTTGCTGGGTACTGGTAATGGCAGCCAGCACCGACAGACGATTGACTCGGGATTTAATATTTGAAGCAGTACCATATTCTTGAGTTAACATGGCAGAGGCACGTGAGATCTGATCCTAGAAAAAGTATTAGCGATGTCGGTGAAGACAAAACAATGAGGGGTCACCTTTGGGGGGATGATAAGACTGATCATGGAAGTGCCAGCTCTAGAGGTCGATTAGCCATGCATTGACCAGTACGTAGTGAAAAAAATATACCCTCTGGCAGAGTCAAGGCTCTTGATGAGCTTTTTAACCTTCCACATCTGTATATTCTGCTCCGCAGCGTCCTGACTCATGATGGGCGACGATTGCTGGTCGTACCAAGCGGTGGGGCGAGGGAAAGATGATGATGGACTTTGAAGATGATCGATTTTAACCACGAGGCTGAAGCTTTTTCTGTTTGCACTTGTGTTCCTCGATCTTAAACATGGACACTGTCAGAAAACGCAAGCTCGACTCCACTAAAGACAATGACTCGGGCAAGAGATCCAGAATGACTGAAGAGCCCGCCTCCGCTGGCCCAAGCGCGGTTCCTACGGTTCAAATCGCTGAAACGGCTGAAACAAGTGCGGTAGCGGAGCTGGCATCGGCGAAAGGGAAAGGAAAGGCGAAAGAAATTTTAGCGAACAGAAAACGTAAGCTCGACTCCACAAACGACAATGACTCGGCCAAAAGACCCAGGATGACTGTAGAGCCTACCTCCGCTGGCCCAAACGCGGTTCCTACGGTTCAAATCGCTGAAACAGCTGAAACAAGTGCGGTAGCGGAGCCGGCTTCGGCGAAAGGGAAAGGAAAGGCGAAAGAAATTGTAGCGAACGCGCCGAGACCGAGAATCAACAAGCTCGCGCCACCACGTCCATTCCCAACGGTACCGAAGTCTGTATCTGCGACTGGCCCACGTTCAGCACACAAAGAGGGCAAGAACTTTCTCTGTCTGTCTCGGAAAACATCGCTGGGTGCCTATATGCGCAGATGTAAAGATGTGATTATCAAAGACGGGTACGGTATCACCTATTTACCACCTCGCCGTACATTCAATTACTTTGCAGATATAAAACTCTTCATCTGAGCGCGATGGGAGCTGCGATACCCCTTCTTCTCCAGCTTACATGTGCCCTGCCTCCTATTCTCCCCTTTCCCAAAGACGAGATACACACGGAAGTGACAACTGGAACGGTTAATGTTCAGGACGAGGTCATACCTGAGGACGACGAGGAGGATATCACTTATCAAACGCGGGGAAAGTCTACCGTCAAGGTCATCTTTAGGATTGGTGATGGCGAATTTGAAGGCGACCGCACTGGTCCACTCCGGAAATATAATAAGGGTGGAGGAGGAAAGAATAAAAATGGGAGTGGCGGGAAAGACAACGACGTAGGAAAGCAAAAGGATCAAGGATCGTCTGCAGTGGTATTCCAGGAGCCCGAACAAGAAGATTTGCTGGACATGCTATGAGAAAGCTGGCATATATGACCTCCTTCGATCTCCAAAGTAGGCGTCGACGTGTGTATTCTTCACCCATAAACTTTGAAATACTTAAAAAAATACAATTTACATTTTATATTCCTTCTGGAGCTTTGCTTTACTTTGTCAAGCCGCTTTCCTTCCTCCTAATTTCTGGTTCCAAGGGAAACCGCTGGCTCTCCGGGCTAAGCGAGTACAGCCTTGTCCAGATCGGCTCCAAAGGTTTGGGAGTTCTCCAGGCGAATTCACCGTTACGCAACCATAGACGGATGAGGTGCCTCCTGGAGAGGAGTGAATAATTCATCTCATGACAGTGTATCGTAGGCGAAACTCGCGTCTTTTCTGGACTATCCTTGAACGAATCTCTCGCATGCAACAACCCCATGCTATTGATGTACTGAATATCGCCTTTCTGGAAATTCAACCCAAGAGAATATTTCTCCGCCAGGAAATGCACTGCGTCCAAGGCTTCCGCTTGAGCCTCAGTAATCGGAGGAATATTCTGACTCCGTTTCTGCTGCCCGTATCCTGTGAAGTGCCGGCGTGAATATTGAATTATTACGTGGCCGTCCTCGTAGTACAGAACTGGTCGAGTTGTATATCCGGGGTCACCCCCAAAACTAATTCACACCCTGAGAATGGAATTCAATGCGACATTCGATGGAAACACGAACCTATCAAGTGGCCACGGCTCGCTTAGGGTGTGAATCAAATCCGGGCGCGTCGCCGCCAACTCGTTGTACACGCGCGCCCCACTGCTAATTCTAGAAGTGCCGCCTTCTTCAGCGATCGCCAGCGCCATCAAGGCGATCAAGTCCCCAACATCGGTGTGGAAGACTTGCCTATCCGTGGTATACGCCGAGTTTCCAATTCCTCCCTTCTCGTGAGCATGGCTGACCGTAAGGTCCTTGATATGAGCAAGCACGGCGCCAGTCCCATCTTGCTTTCCTCGCGCAGATCCGACGTGGGAGGATATCCCTGAGCCGTGGTGAGCTGCGTTTGACTCCCGCTAAGCGGCGGAGGTTGTGCGGTACGCACCAGCGTAGATTATAGCCAGGTCCGCGGGCGAGTATTGATCAATTGGGATAGTTCGTAGAACGAAGAAACCACGCCCAGAGTACAGCTCCTGCGCAAGACCTCGTAGTTCTTTGCTCAAAGTGGGAAGCGGGAAAGTATCTCTGCCGACATGCCCCATCTCAATGTTCAGGCCTACATCCAATGAGCTCATTCACGTCGCCAGCATGGTATGCGATAATCCCGACCTTTGAAATGTGCCAGAGCGTCGTCGATTTCCTGCAACTCCGATGGAGTGAGTTTGTACACCCATTGGTCCTCGTTTTGCCAGTCTTTTCCCTCCCATACGATAGGGCCTTTCACCCTTTGAGGATATCCCGTTGGGAGGGCAGTGGATGGTAAACTTGGATCCTCGGCCAACCTTCTCGCTGTGCGTGCACGAAATTTCGTTTCATCGGGGTGATACTCAATATCTGGCTGGGTGGCGGCCTGTATAGTCATAATTTGTTTCTGACCAAAGCCGAGATAGTAGGTAAGTGTGGTCACAGACGACCAACGTCGCCCGTGAATTAAAGCACGAAATCGTTCCACCATATGTAGCCGAAGGCTCAGAAGTGCGAAAATTTATGCTTGTCAAAATTTATGGTATAGATATAGATTATATTTCCGGTGAGGCCAAGGGTATTTTCGAAAAGAAAAAAAAAGTCATTAAATCACTATGGTGTCCGTCAATCTCACATCCCGGATCGACGCGCCAACATAGACAGTAAAAGTTCCAGTAGGACGCACGTACGCCTGACTAGGGGTATCCCAAACGCTTAACAAAATACAATCATCAGCAACTCCCACCACAAAGTTCCAAAAGTAGCAGTGCATACCTCATATCTCTCCGACTGAGAGTAAACGAAACACTGGAACTCGCACCAACATCCAACTCGACCTCCTCAAAGCCTCTCAACACCCTCTTCGGTTCCCCCGCACTTGACGGGTATGCAAGGTACAGCTGTGGTTTCTCATATCCCGCAAACACACCCGTGTTGGTCACGGTGAACTTGATCAAACGTAGGTCATCTCCTGAAGAGGCGATGGACAGTCCTGAGTACGAAAACGTCGTGTAGGAAAGTCCGAATCCAAATTCGAAGCGCGGTGTTATGTTCTGGCCGTCCATGTACCGGTAATCAAGAAGAAGCTTCTCCTTGTATTGAATCTGTCAGATGTTCATGAATATTCGTCAAGAAAAAGTGCAGAAATAATGGCACAGTTGGAAACCCAAGGCTGTTGTAGACGATGGAAGTCTCATAAGCGGCTTCATCCTGGCCAGGAAGTCATTTTGAGTGCCAAGATGGAGAGCGAAAGTACTTACATCTGCAATGCTGAATGGCAATCTCCCGCTCGGGTTGTATTTTCCGTACAGAACATCGACGATCGAAGGTCCCGTTTGCTCTCCTGGGGCCCCTGCGTAGATGATGGCGGTGACGTTCGGGTGAGCACTCCAAGGCATGTACACAGGTCCCACAGAATGCACAATGACGATAGTGTTGTTGCAAACCGCTGCTACTTGCTCAACCTGGCATCGTAAACCAGTTAACGAGAGGACTCTCGTGGCCATTTTTGACTGACCAGACTGCCTCCACTCCACCACAAATTAAGGTCATTTCTATCGCCCATGTTGCCCACCACAACATCATAGAAACCGAGTTCACCACTCATACTATAGCAAAACCGTCAAAACCATGCGTCTCTGAGCGAGACGAGACATACGCATTTACAAAGACAAATGCCACATCCTTGGCCTTTGCAGCATTGACTCCATCATCTAAGTTGTTCGACAGTGACGATGTAAGTGTCGCCGAGGAACCCACAAAGGATGTTATTGCAGTGATAGGAGGAATGATAAATTGAAGGGAATTCGATCCCGAGCCCCATCTATCCGAAACAACGATCAATATAATGCCGAAGTGTAAAAAGGAAAAGAGCTCACCCGATGGACATTGTGCCATCATTACATTCATTTAGATCATTACAGTTGAGATTCGGAATCTTGGCATCCTGCCCAACCACAGCAATCGTCTTTATCATCGATTGCACAAGTGGAAGACCTCGGATTGTTGTTCCGCTGGGAGTATTGGTGGTTGTCGTGCGGTTGTTTTTCAGCAAGACGGCTGAAGCGGATGCGATCTCACGAACGAGGTTCGTATGCGCATCGGTTCTGACGTTAACATGTAGATTCCGAGGTCCAGAGCCGTCGCTCTTTTGGGCATCGAAATTGACGGGGGGATAGTCCTACAACACTTAAGTATCAATGGGACTGCGGAAATACTCGTGCGCAAATTTACAGAATCTTGACCAAGATGATACCAAGGCGCGAGTATTCTGGCAACCATCTGGTTGAGCCTCTGCGCAATAAATATTAGACGAGAACATATGAATAGTTAGGAAAGCCAAACATCAGTAGAAACTGAGCCACTCTTAATAGCAGACTCCAAGCCCCCAAAGACTCCCCCACCTCAAAGGAAAGGTTGGGTACTGCTGACTTTAGGAAAATGAAACGGACATACCGACGACTATATAGTCTCCAGGTTGCTCCATATCTAATCCGGCATTTGCGTTATCGCTGGCGGCATCGTGTGTCGCTCCCCAGTCGCTCACAACATACCCTGGACGTGATAAGAGACGAGATCAAAATAACAGGTAACATGAGTACCGTTAAATCCATTCATCCGCAATAACCCATTTGACCCAAGAAGCCCTGCGTTATGACATGCCGAAGTTTCATTAAAGCGGTTGTACGCGCACATAACAGAAGCAACGTCGGCCTGGGAAGTGATGTAAGGCTTCTGTTGCTGTGGTGATGCGCATGCCTACCTCAATACTTCGAAGGAAGGGATAGAAGTATATTTCATGGAGAGTCCTGTCGTCAATATCCGAGGTGTAGCCATAGCGCCAGTGTTCTTGATTATTAGCAATGAAATGCTTCGCGCAGGCCTGCACGCCAACGCTCTGTACACCGATGATAGTCTCGTAGGCGCCCTCACCGTTGAGATATGGATCCGGTCCGAAACTGGGTATTTGCAATTTGAGGGTGTGATGAAATAGAATGTTACCAACCTCACCTTTCCCAGGCACGACCAGCCTTGGGATTTCTCATCTGTAGAGACAAAAATCTGCTCAGTGTAAACCAGCTAAATAGATATGCGCACGATATCCATAGCTGGACCTAAAAACACGCTGACCGAAACATCAAAAATGTTGCTTTGAGACGGTCAATGACGAAATCTTACTGAACACCCTTTCCGCGAAATTCTTCTCCTATCGCTTGGCCTCTCGCGCGAATCAGCCGCCGGCTAAAAGTCGCAGCGGCATTGATACCTGCGGGAAACCCAGTGACATTCTTCACCAGCCTTAGTCCCGCTGGTCCGTCTTGAAAACAAATGGAGGGAATCCCAAGGCGCGGGATGGCTGTAGTATCGCCGACACAACGTCCTACGTACGGGTGCAACGTTAAAGACGCGTATGACAGTGTCGAGTGTTGGCTCACGGTCGGGGTTGAGCTGCCCTGTTCCTCGGACAACACCCAGTTTCTCGGTGAGGTTCATTTGGGCGACTGCGGCATTAGACAAAGCGAAGGACTCGTTCCACGAGCCTGAACGCGAAGGAAATCAGTGATCTGGTGAGCGCGTCTGGATAGGCGAGGAGACGCACGGGTTGTGAATGCATCTGAGAAACCTACGCAGAGGGTGATAAAGACGAATAGTGGGCGAATCATTACGCCTAAAAACCTAAAGCGAACAATCATGGGCCCCAGTTAGTTATACTCAGAAAAACAGGGCCCCCGGAGGATGGGCAACAGGGACTATTTCGGGAAATAAAAGCACGCGTCATCAAATGTGCGTGTTTCAAGAAACGCCGGACGACGAAGGGAACACATTCAAGGTGACAACCGCAGCACCAGTGGATTGACAGATAAGTACACAGCACATGACGGAGCGCTTCTTCAACTTGTATGGATGTTCTTGGGTGTGTATGAGAATGTAGGGTGCATGAGACTGAAGATATGGTGGATGCTAGATAGACATCTTCAGCATGACCTTCGGACAAGACGCCAAGTCACAAGAAAGGGAACACAAGTTGCACTGTTGCAAGTGAGAGGACTTTGAGAAGACTGGCCAAATGCAATTACTTGCTGTTGTTTAGCAGACGCGACATTGTGTTACTATGCCCTATGTACCACTACCTCGGCACCCCCTCTCAGTCGGCACATTTTTGATTTTGAACCTTCCACAAAACCTCTTGCCACAAAATTTAAGACAGGGCATCCTGGGTCTAGTCCAACCTAATTCCGCTTTTCTCCGGCCAAAAAAATGATGAATTGACGAAGTTCTGTTTTTTTGAATGTCACAATCTGTCACGTTCATCCGCCAAAAAATGTGACGTTTTGTGACTGCCGACTGAGAGGGGGTGCCGAGGTAGTGGTAGGGCATAGTATTATTACAGCAGATCAAAATAAAAAATATGTGCAGCAACTTCGCACCCTTGATCAAAGGCTACTCCTCTTTCTCCTCCTTGCCCTCTTTCGTTTCTTCCTCGTCCTTCTCTGGCTCTTTTGCGCCCTCAGTCTCACCTTCAGCTTGCTTACTACCCACAACAGTTGCATTGATACTAAATCGCAGCATCAGCCACAGTGAATAAACTTGTTAACAAACAATACACACCTTAGCATGACTTGCACTTTCTCTTTTCCATGTTCACTCGTCTCGGAGCCCTGCAATTCAACGGTGATCCGCTTGCTTCCCTTCCAGCCATAGCTACCAGTGGAGAACGTGCTCGGGACCAGCGTCAGCGTCCCTATGAGCCCAACGTCCTCAGGGGCTACCGCATCCGCATCCTCTGTTGTAACGATGCTTGGGGGTGTGTGAGTGATGTTCACATGGAGAGGCAAGGCCTTGGCTTTGAAAGCGGATGCTGGGATTGCAGCCTGTGTGTGGTGGCATTGAGAGTTAGTGAAAGTGAAATATGTTGCATGTCGACTGGGCACATACCTTTGCTCCTTTCTTCGCGCCACCCTTTTTGCCTTTGCCTGTTGGTGAGCTGCTCGTCTTCGCCGCTTTGGAGACGCGCTCTGTAGAGCCTGCCTGTTCAGCTGCTCGTTTAATTCCTGGGTGGCATAACTCGTCAGGAACAAGAATTGCTTTCCCGGAGAATATTATCGTACCAGCCATTGTGCGACGATGAATAGGTTGTGATGGCGGTAAGGAAAGGAAATTTGAGTGGTTTGTATTGAACGATGGTTATTTATTGTGATTCGCGGTGGCCAAAGGTTGTGGAGTGACCCTGGCGGCCAAAAATGACGTCACGCGACTTGTATAGAGATAATATTACAGGTCAAAATCAAAGTCCGAGTCCGAGTCGTTGCCTTTCTTCTTTTCCGGTCCTCTAATATTTCTCTTATTTCTCCCATTCGTCGCAGTCGTTGCTGAGCGCATTCTTGACGAGGGATCATAGTCCTCTTCTTCCGCACTATCGTCGTTGTCGTCTGGTCGACGCTCAGCTGGCCGCGAAACCTCTGGGATGTCCAGCGCCCCGGTCACTAAAAGGATCGCTTCGAGTTCTTTGTAGCGTAGGATGAGACGTGTGGATGTGGTGGTCAATGACACGGACACATACCTTCCTGACGTCGTTCACGGTCTGCGCCCCACGCGGCGATCTGATTCCGGATATCCCCTTTCCTGTATATGATTAACATAGGCACTTGATTATCAGGTAGGTTTGGAATGCATTTATCCCCGGTGATAGAAACGAATTTTGTGCGAGGGTATTTTTTCGCTAGAGTGTGAAGGTGTTGAAATACGCGATCGCTCCTTGGTATCCTGTATCCAGCCTTTCAGCACATACGTTTCGTAGAGATCTAAAGGGTGCAACCCACCCATCTTTAGACAAGACACACACGACCCCAGTGCCCTTCTCGTTATCGTCGTCGTCCTCGTCGACGTTGCTGGCCTCTGTGACTTCCCGAACGTAGTCTTCCCTGCCGATCGGATACACGCGTCCAAATCTACCCTTCTTGTCTTCTTTCCGTTCATCGGCAAGGCGCTGTTTTCGGTACGCAGCGATCATACGTTCGGTGTCATCGTCTGGGGCATCCTCGCTGAGTTCCTGGAGTTCAGAAGATGTAAAGTCGTCTAAGAGATCATCGAATGTGGGTGAGGGTGGTGGAGATGGAGAAGGCGGCGTCGGTTCTCGTGGTGGGAGGATGCCGTGTTTCCGAAGGGCATCGTTGCTGTTCAGGGGCGTTAGCTCGAATGATGAGAGGTGAGCCGGGATAGACTTACAATTCGGTATCTTCGTTGGGGTTGACAGACATGATGAAGGCAAACTAGAAAGCTGGAGTTTTTGTATTGGTTTTCAAGTTCAATCACATCGTCGGACGCAGTCACAACGTTATCGCAGTCAGCTGCGCTCAAATAAGGCAGTACATACCTTGGCTCAATGCCAAGAATCCGACCTTGCCGTATTACTTACCAACTGCTGCGCGACGTACCAAAGCATATATACCATTGCAACAGCGTACTACTGCCCGACAATATACAAAAGAGCAGATAAACATCAGAATAGGTGTAGTAATCCTCCCTGATGCTCTCACTCGCTGTAAACTCCTATACCACTCCGTCAAACTATGAACTCCTGGATCTCCCAACTCCAGAGCTATCATCTCCAACGGACGTCCTAGTCAAAGTTCATGCAGCAAGCATCAATCCTGGCGATGTCAACACGGCTGCAGGCGCAACGAGGGTCATGATGCCACTGACTTTTCCATACAAAATCGGGTTGGATATGAGCGGGACAGTTGTGCGCGTTGGAGAAGCGGTCACGGAGTTCACTGAGGGCGACGAGGTATTTGGGATGCTACCCTTATCACGAGGTGGTACGTATCTTGTCCTCTTCACGCTGCATTGCCCAAGTTTCACTTCCTTAGGTTCCGAGTCGGAATATGCTTTGATATCCTCAACAAGGCTCGTGCAGAAACCACCATCTCTTTCGCACACCGAAGCAGCTTCCCTTCCTTGTGTTGCCGTCACCGCGTTACAATCCCTCAAAAGGGCCAACGCCGTCATCGAAGGGGGCCTGTCCGGAAAAACAGTCTTCATCCCGGCTGGTCTGGGCGGTACGGGCTCCATCGCAGTTCAACTAGCCAAGCGGGTGTATGGCGCAGGGAAGGTAATCACTACCGTATCAACGTCGAAGATCGGTAAGATGGACGAGTTTCTGGGCGCCGGGGTGGTCGATCAAGTGATTGATTATACGAAGGAGGACGTAATGCAGCTTGTGGAGAAAGGTAGCGTTGATTTTTTCTATGATACTGCGGGGGTGAGCATGCAGTTCATCTCGGTGATGAAGAAGGGTGGGTTAGTTATTTCGATCACAACGATGCCTTCGGGAAAAGAGGTCGCCAAAGTTATGCCTGACGTGCCGTATAGCATTCTCCGCGTGCTTGATGTCTTGGACTGGGTCAACCAGTGGAGATTTTGGTGGTGGGGTGCTCGGTTGGAAGCTCGAGTGGAGACAGTGGACACAAGTGGTGTTGCTCAAGTATCGCAGCTGGCTGAGGAGGGAAAAGTTAAGGCTGTTGTTGGTCGGACCGCGGACCTGGATGATTTGCAGGGGATAAGAGACGCCTGCACAGAGATAAAGGCGGGGAAAGGAGGGCTAGGCAAATTCGTCGTCGTTATGAGTAAAGGACAGATTCAGTGATTTGTACCTCTATAGGCCCTTACACAAAGACAGCAACGGCACGCAGCCTCAAAGTTTCATGGCTAACGTTATTCTTACCTCCCAACAACTGGAAACTCTGGTACCACGTCGGTATCAGGAGGAAGTCTTTACGCGGGCCCAGAAAGGTTTCTCAAACTGGCACATCCTTTTTCACTTCCGTCCGATTAAAACTATCGCCAGGAAACATCATCGCGGCTCTCAACACAGGTTCAGGAAAGACCCTAATCAGTCTTCTTCTTATCAAATGGACAATAGCCAAGGAACAGTCCAAGGGAAAGGTTATCATCTTCCTGGTCCCGAAAGTAACGCTCGTGGAACAACAGAGCAATTACATTGATACGAACACTCCAGATAGCATTCGGGTTATGAAACTCCACGGAGCTTTGGACGTTGACTTAAGCGACAGAGCAGGGTGGAAGAAGCGATTCGAGGAGCATGAAGTGTTCGTCATGACTGGTAGCTTGTTATTCGCCCTGTATCATTGAACGCCGTCCTCACATGACCCCACACAGCTCAGATCTTCCTCAATATATTGACGCATTCAGTGTGGAGTATCGACAAAGTTTCGCTGATGATCTTTGACGAATGTCACCATGCGAGGAAGAATCATCCGTACAATGGGATTATGCGCGAATATTTTCACGTTCCTTCCTCGCGAAGACCAAAGATTTTTGGAATGACTGCCTCTCCTATTTGGAACGTAAAAGATCCCGGGGGATCTCTGGCGACCCTCGAGCAACACATGGATGCCAAGGTGATTGGTGTTCGAGATCATATCGAGGAATTGGTGGATCATTCTCCAAAGCCTATCGAGGCCAGTGCTTATCTTATCTATTCATCTCATGACGATAACACTGTGCATAGGTTATAGAAGAATATCCTTTGCCGCCAGAAGAATACGCCTATCCTTTCCCTACAATCTACTTGTGCCTCCAAATATTCGAGAAGACTCTCTGGGATCAACTAGAAATACCGTGGAGTAAAATAGAAATGCGGTATTTTTCTACTCTCTATAACCTGGGCCCATACTGCGCTTCCCTTTTCCTATACCTGGAGATCCAGCATCACCTCACCAACCTGTTCGCCGAATACCAAAAGTATTTATACCCAGTCGATGGGGACATGGTCGTTGACATTCCATCATCCACACCAGCAAAGCGGATTCCCCTCGAAATTTTCGACATAGATGATATCGTCTCAGACTTCCGATCGTTTTTCTCTTCTGATGATTGCCCAGCACAGATCCCAATACCCATTCCACTAGCCTGGTGTTCTCCAAAGGTTGAAAGCCTTGTCAAGGTCCTACTTAAATATAGCTCTCCCACGTTCCAAGGCATCATCTTCGTAGAGCAGCGCCAAGTTGCCTCAACTCTTGGCAGACTTCTTGAAGCTGTCCCCGAGTTGCAGGGCACCATCCGCTGTGCTCATCTTGTTGGCCAGGGCGTCAACAGTGAAGGGGTTTCAAAGCATTCTGATCGCTATCAAGGCGATGCCGTGAAACTCTTTCGTGATAAGGAGATTAACATATGTATGTTTCTTCTCATCGTTGCATGACCTAGCTTGACGATTGACGACATGATTTGCCAAGTAATCGCGACCTCGGTTGCAGAGGAGGGTCTTGATTTTCCTGCAAGTCGCATAGTCGTAACCCTAAGCGTATATTCTGATTTCTTATTCAACCAGGCTTGCGATCTTGTAGTCCGATTCGACCCTCTTCAGCATCTAGTCGGATATGTTCAGTCCCGTGGTAGGGCCAGGAATAAAGCCTCCACCTTCATCATAATGATACAGAAAGACGATTTAGCGCAGCTCACTCGGTATAAAGCTCTCCAGGAAGGGGAGCCAGAAATCAACAGGGCTTATCAAACCCGACATCTCAACACAGACGATGATCTCGATGATGATGATGACGACATGAATGACCTGGTGGATCTAGCGGAGCGCGAACGCTATGTCGTTCCGTCGACGGGAGCCATCCTCTCGTACGATAATGCCATCAATCTCATTCACCATCTATGTGCACTCATTCCTCGTGATGCCTTCACTCCCCCTCATCAGCCCACATTCACTGGATATTTTCAGTCCACGATGCGTTTACCGCCTAGCTTACCCCTTCCACCACGTCATCTGAGTTATCTTGGCCCTCCTAAACGATCTAAGAAGGAAGCCAGGCGTGCCGTTGCTTTTTGTGCGGTAAAGCGGCTCTGCAAGCTTGACGTTTTTGACGACTATTTGCTGCCCATTTCTAGTCAAGCTCATGAGGCGGATAAGCAGCGAGTGACCCATGTTCGCAATGTCCCTGCCATTATGACGGTGTCCGTTAGGGATCCTTGGTGTATGGGATCCAAACTCTGGATCCATCCCATCTTTATCGATGGATGTCAGGTTGCTGGACTAGTAACTGGAACCAAGTTGCCCCCGGTTGACGTATTGGCTGCTTCGTCTCATGTTCGAAGTGGAATGGCCGAGCTTCTGGTCTTTCATGAAGATGTAGAATTTGAGGAAAGGAAGATCATGCACGACTTTACGAAGCTGGGTATCTGGTACCGCATCACGTCAAGTCCCTTCGTTTCTGCTACGAGTCTTTTCCTTATACCCCTTACAAGCGATAATCAGCCTGATTTTCACACCATGACTCGCTTGGTGGATAATCCTTGGGGCCAGGGGGATTGGGATTCTATTACCGAGGATGATTATGACCGAAGAATCGTAATGAGTACCTACGAAAGGGGTCGCACGTATCTCCTCAGAAAGATTCGTGATGACTTGTCCCCCATGTCTGTCCCGCCTCGCGGCTCATTACAGGCTGCATTTCCGACGTACCAAGAATACTTTGTCAACAAATGGACGAGGAAGAACCGCAAGGCCATAGTTCCAGTCGGTGGGCCGCTGCTGGAGGCGGCCATCCACCCAAAGAGCCATTTAGGCTCTTACTCCCTTTACCCGATAAATGCTGATACCATTGCTACTCCCTCAAACGCCGAAGTTCGCCTGCTTCCTCAAGGCTGTACTCGCTTGATAGATTTGTCTTTTAACCTCTGTCGTGCTTTCGAAGCCCTTCCTGTCATCTGCCGTCGCTTCACCGATGTTTATCGGGTCCAATGCGGGCGGTTTGAGCTTGGTCTTCCACTCATCACCGAGAATCTGCTCATCGAGGCGTTCACACTCCCGTCGTCCAAGCCTAGTTGTAATAATCAGCGGATGGAGACTCTGGGCGATGCGGTTCTTCAAATTTGTACCACTGTTCACCTGCTCAATGCATACCCCAATCGGCACGAGGGGCAGCTAAGTGAACTGCGTTCACAGCTGGTTTCTAATAATTACCTTCTTGCCCGGGCCAAGGACGTTGGTTTGGAACACTTCCTGACCAGTGAAGTTGAGACCGTCTATAAATGGAGGTACGCCTTGCTTGATGATGGTAATGATGAGGGGCCAAGGGATCCACCAAAGCGATACGCGGAGAGGGAGTTTCCTCGTCGAAGTTTACAAGATTGCATGGAAGCAGTATTGGCTGCGAGCTTCTTGACTGGTGGCATTTCTATGGCTTTGGAAACAGGAACGGCTTTGGGACTAGCGTTTGGAGGCCCGCACCCTTGGTGGAGGCGATATCCGCCAAGCGCTCCGCCCACAGCCGTCTCTGCATTGTTTGAAGGTTTGGAAACGAGCCTTGGGTATAAGTTTCATCACAGTCATCTCATCCTCGAAGCTGTTACTCACCCTTCTTTTTCATCTTCTTCTGGTGGCCCTTCATACCAGAGATTGGAGTTTTTGGGTGATGGTAAATCGGTCCATTACGCTCAAGCTACTTTCTTACTAACATTTCCAAGCGCTCTTGGATCTCGTGGTCATCAAGTACCTTTACGACAAATTTCCTTCTGCGACGTCTCACGAGCTGGCATATCCTCGCACTAGAACCATATGTGCCCAAACTCTTGCGCATGTGGCTGTCAAACGCTTAGGCCTCCATAACATCATGCTAGTAAACTGTCCATCACTTACGATGGCCATCAACGGCTATGTTCCCATGTTGAGAGCAGCATCGAGCGAGGAGATCGTCAACCAAGGTTGGAAGTACGATCCTCCAAAGGCCCTCAGTGACGTGTTCGAAAGCGTCATGGGAGCTATCTTCGTTGACACGGGATACGACTACGACAAGACTGCGTCCGTGGTTGAATACGTTATGGAGGATGTCCTCTCCGTCCTTTCGCCGTCCCTTACAAAAGATCCTGTCTCCGACCTTTTGGAATGGGCCGGAAAAGCTGGTTGTAGGAAAGTAGTTTTTGGGTAAGTTTAGTCCTTATTTTCTGTCGCTTTTTTTTCAGACTGCATTTGTGAGTAGCAAAGAGGCGAAATCGACGGGAAAATTCCAGACTGAGGGAGTCACGGTTTCTGTACACGGGAATATCGTGGTTGGACCTATCTTTTCTACAAGCCTGCCCGTTGCGAAGTATGCTGCAGCAGAAAGGGCGATGGCGATGCTCAAGGATGGGGAGACAGACAAATCATTAGCCCACTTGTGCGATTGTGGGAAGCACATGGAGACTGACAACACCGGACCGGCGTCGGTGGAGGATGGTGCAAAGTTGAACAATGTGTTTGATGAAGAGTTGGATGCGGAAGACGCAGCTGAGGTTGATCGCATTATGACCACGGACATCTCATGACAAGCACCACTTCGAGGGGTGTTTTGTCGCGTGATGACTGACCACGATAGCCTAGAAATTTGCTAGCCGATCAGGATCAGTCACCGCTCGCCAAAACGCAAGAATTATCGAGGACATTCATGTTACGTATATATTTAGAAGATAGAGTATGGACACCCGCTTTCTCACGCAGGCGGCATAGGGCGGGCCTTCCTTGTCCCTCCTTCGTCGACTTGCTCAGAACTCAGACTCCATCCGTGTTTGTATGTCAGCACTGGCGACGTCTACGTTCCTTAACTCGCTTAAAGCTTTCTACCCGACTCGAAAAGGCGTTGGCAGTGGTCTGCTTCTTTCAATTTGAAACATCCTCCTGCTTTAATGCGATATTTCACACCAACAGCGGTGAATCCTTGGTACATCGTCGCTGCGGTCGCATTTAGTGCAAGTAACAGACCGGAGGGTGTATCAGAAGTATTCCGATATGTGCTGCAAGAGCTTCCACTAGCGAGTCAATTGGCGGACCGTTGCATGATTGCTGGCAAACTGCGGGAGGCAATCTTCAAGTCAGGATTGATCAGTGGATACCCTAAGGTGAAGAATCACAAATAGAATGACGATACAGTAAATCCAAATGTGTCCGGGAAGGCAATCAACGGTTTGAAAGCTTTACACGAGGCAACTCCAGAGGAGCTTCGCGAAACGAAAATACAGAGGTGTGTCCCTACCATAGATATCTTGTCGCGTCCCTTATTGTTGTGAGTCTGTTCTCAGAGATACAGGGCTTTCCTTGACCGAGTACGAAAAACGGGGAGATGTTTTCTGGAGGTCTGTTTACGGCGATACTGCCGATAACATACAGGTTATGCTTAATTCCATTTATCCGGACATGGGTAAGTCAGGCCGTCTCGTCCTTTTGGTACTTGTCATCTTATCATTTGCCAGGCTGGTTTTCTAAGACGATTGGTTACGGTATCACATATAGTAACTTCGAAATCCTGTCGCCATTGGAGACGTCATACGCTCTGGTTGCATCATTGATTGCCGGAGACACACCTCAGCAGATTGCGTGGCATCTAGATGGTGCACGAAGAGGCGGGGCCACATTGGAGGAAGCTCAAGCAGTACGCAAGATCGCAATGGAGGTTGCATCTCATGTTGGTGTTCGTTGGCAGCAAGGTGTGCCGGAAATTGTCAGTTGAATCGTATTGATTTGGAGCACCATGACAAAACATATTGATCGCGTAGCTTCACCGGTACTCCTGATCAATCTGCGCAGCTGGCCTGGATGATGTGAAATCTTGTTGAACGATAATCCCAATATTAGCTTCCGAATTCTTCTAGCTCGATCCATGTTGATCTTCAACCAAATACACACTCTCGATTTTGTCCTCGAAGCGGTTCCAACTTTGACGCCTCGGAGATGGGCTATGATTTTTGGGCCAATCTGCTAATCAAGTCCTCTCTAGAAATGTACATTCTGAGACTTTCTGGACCTTGCCCGCGAAAAAACGTACAACGGTTCCTATTTTTTTCTTCCTTCTGACCGTGACCAGATAGAGTTCTCCGACGGCGGCTTCTTAAGCGAACATGAGCCAAAAATCCAATGATTAGATGGCAATTTTGATTGTTGATATCGTATGCCAAGTAAAGGCTCCTTCAAAAGGTGACAGCTTCGTATTATTTCCTTCCCTTCTGTTCATTGGCTGCCACAGGCGTCCCACATGGTTACGCGTTGTTTGATCTGGAGGTGTAAAGCAAACAAACGGATTATTGATACTTACGTCTGCGGAAGTCAACAAAGCGTCAAGGTCAAGGTTGGGTCAAGGTGTGTTGTCGTTAATTATAAGTAAGTACGCGTTTTATATGGTTCCATTTCACGCGAGTACGTTTCTAGACGCTGGCTAATGTTGTTCATGCGAACTTCATGTTTACTACCATGTACGAGGGTCTTGCCTGCATTTTGGTACCTGTAACGCGTTCCGTCGCGTCATTTCTTTACTTCCCCTTGATTAGCCACGCTTCGCGGGTTCGATACCATGAGTTCATTATTTTCCTTAAATGGTTGCAGAGCTGTTAATGAGGTTGTGGTGTATTTGTACTGGGCCATACACGTGATGTGCACCCTTGGGGACTTTTACACTGTCTTGCTCCGGTATTTTCTTGCCACAATCCTCCTTGCAGGCGTTCTGAAGCCTGGTCAAATTTTATGGGGGAATCCAGCACTCCAGAAGCCAACGAAGCACCTATCTCGGCTACGGTAGCTTCTATTCTTGGTGTGAAGGGCTTGCGCTTTCGTCCTCATGGTTCAAGTCAGAAGGCGCACGTTGTCTTGCGACGCGTCGTAGAGGAGGACGACTCCAGCGACGACGGAAGGGTTACCCGCGTTGTTCGGTTTAGCTTGTTTGCTCACAAAAGGATCGAAGTGAAGCCTGGAAAGGAGATTCTGCTCACGGTCGCGACTCAGGATGGGTCATTCAAGGACACAGCTATCGTTTTCGAGGGCGATCTTCCCGGAGAAGAGTGTGACTCTGTAGAAGAAGACGTTACACCGGCATTCAAAGAGGAAGAGGAAGAAACGTACTATCCTCCCCTGGGGCACGCTATTCCACCAAAAATGCGTAGGGCTTGGACCAAACGAATTGAAGAAGTTGTTTCCGTCGCGCGTGAGCATTAATTTTTATCATCATTGTAACCTGGTTTTACGCATTTCTACATGACATTATATAGCCCAACCTGCCCCACGAATTTCTGTCGGTGTTCAGGTTGAACGCTCCTATGAATCAACATCTGCCCAAGCGCGTCAAGCATACCTGTCAACATCAACTCAAACTGACTTCATTGGGGTCTCGGTGCATACTCAAGTTGATCCTGGACCAGGACCTCAATTCAGGACGGCTGATAGGAGCGCTGTCCAAGTGCCCAAGGACCAATATACACAGACCGAACTTGAACGCAGCCCTTCGCCAATGGAGCTTGATTCACCAAATACTACGCCTCTTGTACTATCTGCTGTTATTCCGCCTGTCGAAGACAAATCCCTCTCCAATTTTGTGCCACCTTTGTCGTCAAATCTGTACTACCCCAATCTCTTTTCCGCTGATAAATCTATTGTTATGAGGGACCTACAACAAAGAGATACTACCATCGATACCGTTGCTCCTGCACATGCGATACCCTGCCCCACTACTGCATTGTCTTCTCTGGACACGAATTCCAAGCGTCAACGTCAGGAAGACAAGATACACTGCATGTCCATACCTGCAATCCTCAACACGACTCCCTCCAGCAACTCGTTGCTTTACTCCGCTGTGCATACCGTAGAATCAGGGGCGGAGGCAATATCGAAACCGGCCGATGGGCAGACGGTATTTGTGTCGCTTCCACATCCAATTTTTGAGTCTCACTTTTCTCCGTTAGTCATCCACCAAAGCATCGGCTCTCAAAGAAACACAGAAGGCCTGTCAAACAAAGAAGAATGCTGTCGCGTCCAGCAGCAAGATTACTTCAGACCAGCCAATATCTAATCCAAATCCTCCCCCCATAATGCCCAGTGGTTTGAGGTTGTTCGGGGAGGCTCTTCAAGGCCTCAGCAGTCGCGCTCAGGAAAAATCTCCTGCTACTGTGCTACCTGGGTCGCAGTCATTAGCTCCATTTATCGCTAAGCTTCCGGAACCTAGGGTGAATGGCGGATCGCCGCCCCCAGACCCCAAGGCCTTCGCCCACGTAGTTTCTGGACCATCGACAAATCCTCTTGGCATTAAACCCTCTTCTAACTCCATGATACATCGCTCCCAACGCGCGCCACCCTCTGCACCAAAAATTCTTAAACAAGCGACGGCTGCAAAGAAGCCTGTGGTTGTTGGCACGGGTTGGTCGGCTGCAAGAACCTCCACTGGAGGATCGTCTTCAACTTCGGCATCATCTAGTAGTTCCTCCCTTTCCTCGTCGCCGCCCCTTCCAACTCCACCCCCAACTGCTCCTGCCCCCCGAGTCGCCGTGAAGACAGCCAGTCTGTCACAGATCACAGCTTATTCAGATTCACCTTCACCACCACCACCTCCTGAAGGCGACCCTCCGCCTAAACCACCTACACCAGCACCACCGTCAACCCCACCACCTCCGGTCAGCAAGTGGAAGCGAGTGGCACCTGACTTCACGCCAACTACCAATAATGTAGGACCATCAGCAAAACATTTACCTCCTGCCTCTCATTCAACACTTCCCGCTACCTCAAATCCCCAAAATTCCACGTCAGGTGTGGTCAATGGCCGAAGGACTGTGTCTCACGATGGTGCGCCGTCGTCTTATCTCTCCTTGTGGCCAAATTGACGTTTATATTTTATGCTTTAGTGCCCTTGAAGGATCGCATATCTCCGGATTCCTCGACGCCGAAAGTTTTACCCCCACCACCACCCGCATCCTCAACTCGTGACCTTTTGTCTCGTTTATTTGATATCCCTGGGGGACCCCCTGTCCCACCGCCCGCGACTTTGACGAATATGACTGCTAATGCGAATAAGGTGGTACCTACCGCTGGTACGTTAGGATTTTTTTTTTGGGTCAACAGGCTAAATTCCACACCATTATACCTAGTTCCAGCGCCACCCACCCACCCCTTACCTCCAAAACCTGTTGCAGCCATTCATACTGGTTCTACGTACCGAGGCGCCAAACGAGATCGTCCCATTTCGCCTGAGCCCGATCGAAAGAGTCGAAGACGGAAACGAACATTCAAATGGCCAACTGTCGATAGCAACGCGACCATGTCCTTGCAAGGAGAAGGAAACCTCGGTGTGCGGACGATTGCATTCAGTGCAGATGGGAGTCACTTTGCCTTGAGCTGTGAGTAGGCTTCGATTTCTTTTCACTGTTGAGGAATGCGCGTGTATAATGGAGGATATGTGAAGGTGCTGATCGCACGATTCGGATATGGAACAATCGAACGCGCTCGGAAATAGCAAGACTATCACATAACGCGCCGATCATGGCCACAATGTGGATGGATGGGGACGCGGGTGTCATCACGCTGGGAGAAGATGGGCTGGTTAGCAAATGGACTCGGAGTGTGAGTTCCTCTCTAGCCTTGATATTGTGTTTTGGTTGATCTTTTGCAGGGCGAAAATCATTGGAAGTGGGCCAAGATTCTTGATGCAGGTGTAGACGGTGGGACGGGCGAAGATCCCATCTGTCTGGCATATTTGAAGGATCGGCTTGCGGTGTCGTTTCCTCACCTGGGAGTCAAAGTGTGGGCCTGGTGTAAAGGTGAGCTCTTCTTCTGCCTTTAGATGCCACAGAGATGTTCATCATCTTCCTTGTTTGACCTTCAGGTACATGGCAGCCTCAACGGTCAATCATACGGCAAGGTGTTACTACAATCAAGTTTATTGATGACGGTGCTGCTATCATCGGTGGCACTCGTGAAGGCGTGCTGTGAGTGCCGACAAGTTTTCTGTCTTAGATTGTCCTCGATGATGCTCGCTTTTAATAGATGGTACTGTGAAATACCGAATGGAACACTGCGTGTCTACTGTTTCCTCAAAACCAGGATGTGAGCTCTCTTATTTTACTTTTCCTAATTAATTCTTATAGCATAATCGGCAGAACGTCTCTGGATGTCAGTCCGACTGGACTCCACTTGCTGGCGGGACAGACAACCGGCGATGCGCAACTGGTCACAATTCACAAAGCGGAGAAGAAAGGTACCTTGGATCAGAACTACACTTGCAAAGAGTTGGACGCGGCGAGTGGTAACGCCTTTAGTCCTCTCTTCGCCACGAAAGGTCAAGCTATCGTATTTGCGAATGTTGAGGGATGTGTCCTTGTGTGGGACAGAAAGAAGGGTGCGACAGTTTACGGCCTGGAACACGATGAAGGTGAGCCAATATCGTTCAATACTATTCTAAGTGACATGTAATCGACGCTGCTTGATTGTTAGATGACTGGATACAGGCTGTCGCAGTTCGTCGATCTGGTCCCTCGTGTTTGATTGGAACTAAATTTATCTCCGTAGAGTTTCGACGGCGCCCCAGGGAGAGATGGTTGCCTGCTCACTGGCACGAAGCAAGGACAGCTGTCATGGTGGTCACAGCCTGTTGCTGCCCCGCAGAGTGAGTTCGGACCGTTGTTCGTGTGTATCAGCCACTGATCCTTGGTGTTAAGCTGACGAATCGCAGAAGAAGAGGGCAAAGGTGGGGATGTGATGAGTTGTGGTAGTTTCGTGTTATTTAATTCGCTGTGACGTCGCATCCGCATTGCATCTTGTGTATATATCATCGCTATTGTACATCAAGTTTTCGGGTATCGCGTTGCTGAAAATTAGCAGCTTAGGTAATAATTGAGGTTAACGACGGATTTGTGCGTGTTTGGGCTGTCGACGTCGCGCTCGTTGCAACGAACCCCCTAGACTATCACTGACAGTCAGCTCAGTCCATTTATCTTGCACTTATCCTTTCTTTCCGCCCTCCAGCCCTCATTGTACGCTCTTCACTACCCTTTTCCCCCCATTGCTGCGCTGACCTCCCTAGTTCCTCCTCCAGAACCAACCGCGCAGCCTCGTGGTCCGTTCTGCAATCATACCACCCACCTTGTCGTCTTTAATTTTCCAATAAAACACATCTGTGAGTTGCCTGTCTCGCCGTATATTCATCTAGCACCGGCGAGACATGACCACGAGGTGTCGTTGCCACGCCAAATATGTGTGGGCCAACACAACTGCCGGGTGTTCGTCATCACGTTCAGTGTGTGCTCATGTGTTACCCCGCAGCCATTCCAAATCACCTTTAGACATCCAGAAATCATGCAAACAATCAAGTGCGTAGTCGTTGGAGATGGTGCTGTTGGAAAGGTACTTCCCATTTTGTCTCTGGCGTTGAAACTTTAACCATGGTACACTTAGACTTGTCTGTTGATTTCGTATACCACCAACAAGTTCCCCAGTGAATACGTCCCCACTGTATGTTGTCGACCCTCTCACCATTTCGGCGTATTCACGGAAAAATAAAATATGTCTGTGATAGGTCTTTGATAACTATGCAGTCACCGTTATGATTGGCGAGGATCCCTACACGTTAGGACTTTTTGATACTGCCGGTATGTTGCTCCACTATAACCGCACCGCATCCTCTTACCATAATATACAGGTCAGGAGGATTATGACCGTCTCCGTCCATTATCTTACCCACAGACCGATGTGTTTTTGGTTTGCTTCAGCGTTACTTCACCGGCATCCTTTGAGAACGTCAAGGAGAAGTGGTTCCCAGAAGTTCACCATCACTGTCCGGGAGTACCATGCCTTATTGTTGGGACACAAGTAGATTTGAGGGATGATTCTCAAGTGATGGAGAAGCTGGCGAGGCAGAAGCAGAGACCCGTGACCAGTGAGGCTGGTGAGCGACTTGCGAGGGAGTTGGGAGCTGTCAAGTATGTGGAGTGTTCAGCGTTAACGCAAAAGGGCTTGAAGAATGTGTTCGATGAGGTGAGTCTTGGCTAGTCTGTCGCCTTCATCCCTAATTCTGACGTTTGTCCGTCGTAGGCTATTGTCGCTGCACTTGAACCTCCTGTTGTGAAAAACAAGAAAAACAAGTGTGTTATTCTTTAAGATGGCCCTTTTGACGACTAGGACACTCCAACCTCCTACATTATGTTTGCCCCCCCTCATGTCACGCCACGACCTGGTTATATATCCGCCGCCATTGCCTTATTTTTTTCTGCCTTGTTTGATTCATATCTGCTCTTATTAGTTAGTTAACCCAGACATATTCTTTTCCCGGTGCACACCCAATTCTAAGTCGCAATTTTCATTCGTCGCACTTTTTTTTTCTTCTTCAGCGGGCACTTCCAGCCTTCTCACCACCACCGCTGAAACCCCACCGCCTTCTTACCTTATTAAATAAATGATCTTATGCTGGAGTCTCAGGATGCCCACCAATCGGCCATAGCTGGCCGCCGAGTACCCACGCGATTTTTTCATCAAGCGAATTTATAACGAGAAGATCGTAACCAAAACGTCATGCCTTTCGACCTTACATAAATTATCCGGGAACTTGTAAATCATCTAGATGTCCAAAAATAAAGTAGAGCGTCCTTCCGCTTTCACGAGAAAGGGGTAAATCGTAGTTGACCCCTATAGTAGTAAGGACAGGATATCGTCTATGTAGAAGAAGACTTAAACGTCGTCAGATAATGATGGTGATTTAAAGATAGAGCCTGACTGGAAATTCATCACGCTACGCCAGGCGTCGGCTGGGAGGTTGCTGGAGGAGCTGGCGGAGTATTTGTCGTCTGCCTGTGGGTTGTAGTAGTTTGCGTGTGAACGGTAGTAGTCCTACTGGAACTCGAGCTCCTGGACGGGGTTGGGCTGGGGCTCAGGCTCAAGCTGGAGCTAACCCCCGTGCCGGCTTTTCGAATGCGCAAGGCAGAGTTCTTGTAACTGAACTGGCGTAGCTTCTCTGCATTAGGTGCGCGCATGTGAAGGGCTGTCGCTGCGGCGCTGTCGAAATGGACAAGCGAGAGAACGAGGAAGGTTAGGGCAAAGAGGAACAGGGCCCTTGAGGTGAACATGGCTGAACGTTGCAGGAGGAGCGGGAATATTAGGCATAGGGACAACGGGTTTTTATTGAATGGACATTGAGACAGCGGATGTGTCGAATTCGGGAGAAAGATGGATAGTATGAGAAAAGGAGGTGCTGTGAATCGTTCATCGTAATAGCCTTTGCGTAAAGGACACTTTTGTGTTGCAAAAAAATAATCTAGAAAGTGGGCGAAGCCTCGTAGTCGTCAGTAGCGGTGGCAGAGATAAAGGAGGTGGCCCTGGATGTGATAGCTGCTGCACGTGCCTTTTACGACGCGTCACCTTCAAGCATTTGCTCAACTCGACTTGGTACACATCCACGATCATGGTAAGTCTTCTTGTCGCTGTTATAACGTGTCTGTAAACATCCAATACAGTTCAGAAACACATACGACTCAGATAACACCGTTTTCTCTCCCCAAGGACGATTGCACCAGGTCGAATATGCCCTTGAAGCCGTAAAGCAAGGTTCAGCTGCCGTAGGCTTACGTTCAAAAACCCACTCTGTCCTCCTGGCCTTGAAGGTTTGGCCTCGTACCCCCGAGGGTATCTTCATTCATTGATCATTTACGTGTCACCAGCGATCTACAGGCGAACTGGCTTCCTACCAACAGAAGATGTTCCGAATAGATGATCATGTCGGTATTGCAATCGCTGGTCTAACCTCCGATGCTCGCGTCCTAAGGTACGTCTTCCTTATGTTTTTCCCATCTCAATGCCAACCATGTTCCAGTAACTTTATGCGCCAACAAGCCATGTCGTCAAAAATGGTATTCAATCGACCCATACCCGTCAACAGACTTGTGTCTTCAATCGCAGATAGTGCGTGTCAAGCTCGCACTTTTCGCTCCTTTCTCTAGATTCTGATACTTGGCTACAGAGGCCCAGGTGAATACCCAAGAATACGGCCGTCGACCCTATGGTGTCGGTTTCCTCGTTATCGGCCAGGATAATTCTGGCCCCCACCTTTATGAATTCTCACCATCGGGGAACTCGTACGAATATTACGCCATGTCCATCGGTGCCAGGAGTCAAAGTGCAAAGACATACCTCGAGAAGCACTATGAGAGTTTCGCCGATTGTACGTTATAGCACGCTAACGGCTCTCACGACTTGTCGGACAGAAAACTCAATTATTTTTACCAGCCTCTCTTGAAGACCTCGTACGGCATGGATTACACGCACTTCGTGAAACTCTTCAGCAGGATAAGGAGCTCAATGTCAATAACACCTCCATTGGCATCGTAGGGCCCGCCAGCGTCCATGAGAAGGCCGTTCCCCCGGCAGGACCATTCCGGATTGTAGAGAACGAAGCTGTGGAACCTTTCTTACAGACAATGATTGCGAAAGACACGGCTACGGGTGCAGGCGCCGTACCTCCGGCGGCAGCGGCTGCAACGGGTGATGAGGACGTTCAGATGGCTGGATAATGTATGCACGATTGACAATGAAACCGCTTATACGTGTGGTCAAATTATCTTGTATGAATTACTCGAGAATACTCAGCTCGAAGGATTTTTTTTTCGTGATCAATCGTCGTCGAGAACTCTGGCCATGACCGAAAGGTTAAAGTATACAAAGTTCAAATTGTTCACTATCCGTAGAAATCCGGTCGTAAGTGTCTATGTCTACAGTCTACTAAAGTCCTGATCCTAAGTAGTAATGCAGATGGGGGGTAGGTATATACAAAGATGGTGAAGGGGTGGAGTCGTAAAACTAGAATGTACTGAAAAGAAAAAGTTCATTGTTCGAAGGGGAGTCTGGATGGGAAAGGGGGTCAGATTTGTATTTGACTCGACATGAAGCAGTGTCTAACGATTAAAAACCTATCAAGTGGGATGCACCATCTTACTCGGATCGAGCAACAAGGTCAGGCTTAGCAGCAGGCTCAGGCTCTCGGCGGGCGTTGGAAGGACCGGAACGAGGGACGTGCGAGGGGCCGGAGCGAGGGACATGCGAAGGGCCGGAGCGAGGGACGTGTGAAGGGCCAGAGCGAGGAACGTGTGAAGGGCCGGAGCGAGCAACGTTTTGGTTACCGGCGGGAACACCACCCCTCTTCACTTGAGCGTCTCGATAGCTGAACTGGCGAAGTTGCTTGGTAGGTGTGGGCGCGCCGCTCGTCAAGGGCATCATGAGGGCGATAAGAGCACAGACGAAGAACAGAGAGGCGAAGAATCGAGAGAACATGATAGCGACGGTGGTGGGCCGATTAAGATTGAGGATAATGTTTTTTGAAATCACTAGCTGGATCTACCTTGGTGGGTCAAGGGCAGCTGAGGGAAGTAGGGGAAAGATCTTCGGGCGTACGTGTCCCCCTTTTATGTGCTGCGATAATGACAAGCGCCGTTCCAGAGCCGTTCTATAATTATGAATATACTCCAAGATCCCGGACTTAATAACGACACAGAGGAGGCGAGGAAGCACTGCCAGACGCATCGTGTTTGCCAAGCAACAGGAGAGGGCCAAGTCAGACCCAGTCATGGTATAGCCTTGTGAATTGTGGCGATCGAGCAAGCTGCCAAGGATTAACCCTGCCTCCGGTAAGATTATTCAGGTCATGAACGGCAAGCGCTGCAGGAGATATGACAGGAGAAACGTGCCGAAGGCAACGCATGTTCTTCGATAAATCTTGGGTGAGCGATAGGAGGCGATAAGGAAGCGAGTATGTTTGAAAGGAGAGATGGTGGCACAAAGTTGGCGAAATGGATCGTCAAAAGATCTTCGTGATCCATCGAGGCTTCCGAGGTCGACCACAAGAATCAGTGTTTGCCTAAAGCAGGTAACGCAAATAAGGAAAGCGTTACTCCGGGTTCCGTACAGCCACTCTCGACCGCTCACCATGTCGCGCCCGCAGGATGACAGAAATCAAGAAGCAACCGTTTATCTTGTGCGCCGTTATCACTTCTGTGTGGGGGTACTTTTGCTCACCGCTGTGACCGATAGGGTAACCTGGATGAAAGGTGTACGGACGCGCTCGTGTGGGAACTCATGTTGCAGGCTGGACCTGTGGGTCAGTCAACTCATTCCATGGCCTTCCATATTTTTCGGCTAAAACACATTTTTAGTGAATGTACATCTCCCAAAAGATCGTATTTCGATGGCACACCAGGGTTACGGGTTCTGCGAGCTGTTGACAGAGGAAGATGCCGAATACGCATGTAAGATCATGAACCAGATTAAATTATGGGGCAAGCCCATCCGAGTTAACAAGGTTCGTCACAGGATCGGTGGTGGAATGGCGTCCTCGCCTCTATTCGCTGTTTCTTTTATTTTCCACAACCTGACGCTCTTTTGTTCTGGTAGGCATCGTCTGATAAAAAACAATTGGACGTCGGCGCGAACCTTTTCATTGGAAACCTGGACGAGAACGTGGACGAGAGACTGCTTTATGATACGTTCAGCGCCTTTGGCATTATGGCCACCACAGCGAAGGTGCGACCTTCCTCTCAAGGATAACAGTTTGCAGTAATTCTCCCTTTTGTGGCAGATCGCTCGAGATACGGGTTCGGGGACGTCAAAAGGCTACGGTTTCGTTTCTTATACCGACTTCGAGTCATCGGACGCTGCTGTGGAGTCTATGAACGGACAATTTCTAATGAACAAAGCCATCACAGTCCAATACGCGTTCAAGAAGGATGGAAAGGGTGAACGACATGGGACACCTGCAGAACGTCTCCTTGCGGCGCAAGCGCGTAAAAACAATGCTCTCCCCGTAGCTGCTCGACCCCCACCCGCTCCCATCACATTTGGAGCGCGGCCGCCAATGCCTGGATTCCAAGGGCCTTACCAGGGTCAATTCGCTGGCGTTCTCGCTCAACCGCCTCCTCCTCCAGGATTCACCCAGCAACAGACGATTATGCCGTCAATGCCGCCGATGGGTATGGCGCCTCCCATGATGGGAATGCCTATGATGCAGCCTCCTCAAGGAGTACCTGTGTACGGCGGGTTTGCGCCACCACCTCCGTCTGGTTTTGGCGGTCAATTTCCACCTTCACAGCAGCCTCCATTTTAGATTCCGGTTGTCTTAGTTTCATTCATCCGTTTGGCACCATAAATTAAATTTTGTTCAAAGCTTGGTTGGCATTGGATCCCCTGAGAGAACATGAACGACCAGGCCAGGCGTCTCTTATCCCAAGGCAACAAGTTATAAGCTCTAAGAAAACAGGCCTTGCATTTGAGAACAATGTGCTCCTTGGTCGGACCGCATTAATGCTAATAATATGAACCCCAACTTGAATTATTCTCGCACGAGAATGGGTCGCGCCCTGGCTCAAGCTCTTCGTCGTGTCGAGGATCCGATTCTCACTCGTTATTATTTTATATTGTATTTGACCTTCTCGTTTGGAGTTACCATAAGTAAACTGGCAAGTACATTATCCATGAGAACATGGAGAGGGAGGGTGAACTATTGGCCATTCATGTGGAATGATAGTTTTAGGTATCGAGGTGTTTGAGGATGTGGTGCCTCGACAGTTGGCTGGGTTCTCGGTGGGTTCTCGTCGCCAGTTGGGTTTGGTTATAACGTGGTGTGGAGTTGTTTGGCAAACAGAGAGACGCGTCTTTACGCGTCGTGACCCTTATGCCATCAGAAAATGCAAAAACAACACAAATGTGAATTCGAAAGCAACGCCCGCGGGCGAGTATGTTCGTTATAGACAACTCTTATGATGTCACGCAGCTTCGTTAAGCCAATGGAATTCGGATCGAGGTGAAACCGAAACGGCCGCACAATGCTGGAGAACGGACGGCGCGCACTCGGCATACTGAATTGTATTCTGAAGACATATATAAAGACTTGTCTCCGTTGCCGCCCTTCCCCAAGTTCGCTCTCGCACACCGTAGATAATCTCGCTCTACTTCCCGATGGCGAACGAAAAAAAGGTGGTTGAAGAAGAGGACGCCCCCAAGCTCTTCGTCTGGTCTATACGGAGCATCAGCTACGCCATCGGATGGGTACTTATCTTCTGTCTCAGTGCGTTTGCCTTGTTCTCTCTTTTATTAAAAAATGTTGACTTTTTGGTTTTTTTTTGCCAGCCTCCGCTGAGCTTGGGCTTGTTTCGCAACAGATCCACAAGTTTGGCAGGGATCCATCGCACTACGCCTCGTTGATGTGGAAAAACGACCTCGGTCTCTTGTTGGCAGCCGTCATCCTCTCCCTTTTGGTCACAATTTTCCATTACCAACTTGGGCTCGGAGGTGTGTACCACTTTTTTGCGCTTTCTCATATTCTCTCTCGTTTTTGCTTGCTTTTTT